>NDXB01017357.1:48309-72090 GCA_002631895.1 Agapornis roseicollis | reverse complement strand
TTGTTTTTTTTTTTTTTTATTTTTTGAGGGGTTTTTTTATTTGCTGGTTTTTTTTTTTTTTTTTTTTTTTTTTGCTTCCTATACTCAGTTTTTCAGTTCTGGACTCCTTTACTTCTTTTCCAAGTACCTGTAAGTTTTATTAATCACTGTGATCACCAGAAGCAACACATAGCAAAGCATGTGTAGGCTCAGTACAACCTCTTTTGATTTCAGGTGTAATGTGGGACAGGAGCCCTGTTACTTACCCAGTGCTCCATATTCCTCTGAAAAACATGCACCAGCCCAATATGTGGGTTTTCTGAAAACCGTTTTACTCCTTTCTCTTTCCTGAGCATGTACTGGTGTTCCTTAGGAAAACGTGCTCAACATGGTTCCCATTACTTATGTATATTTTGTCTGTCTAGTGAGTTCAAGTTGCTGCAGGCCATTTTTGTAACTGTTCAGATTTATGCCCACCCAAGCCTCATGTCCACCTGATTCAGTGATTGCACTTAAGAGGGTCAAGTTGAACATGAGCCATAATCCCAGAGGTGAAAACCAATGCTTTATACACTAAATCTGTTGTCGTCTTTGTCCCAGTGCAGAGGATGAACTGATACAAACCAGAATAACTTCTCAGCCAGACAACTGTAAAAAGTCTTCTGTAAAGAGCTGTAGAAAGATATTCAGAAGCCTATTTGGTGGGTGAATTGCACTTTTGACACCTGTCAGTAGCATACATGGCCATCTAGTGAAATGAGCTTACATTTTTCTCAAAGGAGAAAAGCACTTCAAGCACCATTCTGAAATACAAGGATGAGGTGAAAAAGAAAAATCAAAAATATAATTTGAATACATATTACATTAAAGCGACATGAATGACATAAAGAAATGCCTTTTGTCTTAGAGAGATACAGGATGTACATTTAACCAAACAATAGAGTTAGCTAGTGCAATTTTCACTTTTCTCAGTCTGAACCATTATAGAATAGTCTGCAAAGTGCTGGGAAAAAATGAGGCACCCTCTTTTCTTCTAACATTTCTCTATAAATTCTAGAAGTTTACCCTCTCTTTCACCCAGACATTTCATATTATTTTCTTCTATACTGTGCCAAGCAAGCTGTGGATGGATATTGAGGGGAGAATCTATATCCCTGTATGCAGATGCTTCTCCTTTAATGTATGAAGCAAGCCCTTAAGTGCTTCTTGATAATGAAATACAGATTTGTTTTCTACCAGTCTGTATCGAAAAGTACTACTGCCTTTAATGTAAAGTGAGAATTTGGAGCTCTAAGAGGCAACGTGATTTCCAGGGTCATCAGCTAACCAGGGGCTCAGAGAGAAGGAGGGTGTCCTTTCACCCTCAGGCTATCTCACACAGGCCTTTCCATCAGAGCTGCCCCAGCCAAGAAGTGTTATTGAGAAAGGGAAAAGTAAAAGGCCAGAAGGACACTGAACAGGACAAAGAAATCAATCCCTTCTCAGCTCTCACTACTTGAGAACTATTGGCTTTTTTTTTAACCCCCATGCAAGTATGACTGACATGTACTGGAACTCATTAAAGATAATTAAGTCAATCTTTTATCCAAGTAATACTTACGTAATAGTGTCCTAAAAATTAAAATGCATCCTGCACCTCAGTGCAACTTTGGAAACCAGCCTGAAGTGATTTATTCCTGCCCAGGTGTGCAGCTAAAGGTGCCACAAACAGTTTGCAGAGATGCGTACAATTACCTTTGCATTCTTAATGCAGGGGACATGAGCAGATAGACCATTTGTGGTACTTGAAAGGTCATGCCACTTAATCAGGAGCAGTTGGTGCTGGGATGGGGAACATTGAGTATGTGGCCCCTTAATGTGACACATTCCAGTAGTATCTAATAGTTGATTAAAGTGGTTATCATTAGAATTCCCTGGGTTAATCTTCCTTTCTTGTGGACATTGCACTTTATATGTACATTACTGTAAAATGGTTCAAGGAAGATAAGCAGTGTAATTAAGCATCATATTACAGGTGAAATATAATTTGCGCTTCTCTTGAGATATGTGCTGCTATCAGTTCAATCACTGATTCAAATTTTCTAAAAACTGTAAATGTTTATTGAAATTATGAGTTCCCCATGATGTCATTTTTGCTCAACTATCTCAATGCACTTTAAAATTGAAAGCAAAGATTCTACCATCTCTAGTTAGGAATTCCCTGGAAAACTTAAATATAGCAACTTCCCCACTCTTCCAATCAGAAGGAAATTTTGGAATGTAAGAAAGTGGCTTAATTTGAAGATAATGGACTTATTTTTTTTTTTCTTTTTTTGGATACCGACACAGGTTAGAAAGTCCTTCAATCAAAATCCTTGAAAGTCAGGGCCAAAGCAAGTGTTAAAAGTAACTTAGGAACATGAATGTGCAGGTTGTGAATTTCTTGACAGAAACAAATACCAGTTTTGAAATCTGGACTGTTAATAAGGGACTGTCTCCCACAGAACCCTGTCTTACACAGTAGTTTCATTTCTGCTGATAAGGAACACCTAAGATGTCTTCCTCCCTTTTATTCCATTCCAGTATGAAAATTTGAGCACCTGTTGTTGTTTAAGCCCACTCAGTAACTCAGAACCACACAGCTTCTAGCTCACTCTCCCTCCCCCCCCATTTTTCCTCCCTCTGTTCCTGGAGGGATGGGGAAGAGAATGGAAAGAATGTAACTCCCATGGGTTGAGACAAGAGCAGTCCAGTAACTACGGTATAACACAAACCACCACTACTCCTACCACCAATAATAATAATGATAAGGGAAATAACAAAGGAAGAGAATACAACTACTCACCACCTGCCAACTGATACCCAGCCCAACCCAAGCAGAGATCCAGCCCTTCTGGGTAACTGCTCCCAATTTATATACTGGGCATGACATGCTGTGGTATGGAATACCTCCTTGGTGAGTTTGGGTCAGGTGTGCTGTCTCTGCTTCCTCCCGGCTTCCCCTCCTCCCTGGCAGAGCATGAGACTGAGAAAGTCCTTGATTGGAGTAATCATTACTTAGCAACAACTAAGAACATCTGTGCTATTAGTGTTGTTCTCAGGCTACAGTTGAAAACACAGCACTGCACCAGCTAGTAAGAAGCAGAAAAATGACTGCTACAGCTGAAGCCAGGACAGCACCACAGAACAGAAACACAGGTGCAAGCCCCTTTCACATGCTCACAAATTCAGCCTGGACTTTCTAAATCAGGTCTATGACAAGGGGAGTCTGGCTTTGAGTCACAGTCTTAAGACAGCAAAACTCTTTGGAATAATGTTATTGCCTCTGACCCCGAAACCCAGCCTTCAGCAGATTCCCATCACACGAAGTACAAAACCAACAGAAAACAGTACAGCATATTTTGAACAATCTTTAACCTTACTTTAACTGCTTGCCTGTCTTAATCTTCATTGTTCTCCTTCAGTGGATTACAATGTAAACATTCAGTGCAATCTCACCCTGCCTTTAGATGTGCTGCTGAATTTCTGTTGTATGAGTAAAATTTTTAAAACCAGCATTTCTTTTTTTTTTTTTAAACACGCATAAATAGCACGTTTGTAACACAGCCCACTCCAATTGACATGATGGTAGACAAATCAAGCTGCTTAACCTGACTCCTGTGTTTAGTCATAATCCTGATGATGAGAAAATATCTAGCAACATTTCAGACTGATTTTAAAAGACACTTCCAGGTTCAAACACCTCTGAAACTTTGAGGAAACACAGAGCTGCACTGGATCTAGGCATTCCACCTTGTGCACAGCACTAAGGTTAGTATTCCCCACCAGCAGTGCCACACAGATTAAAAACCTAAATAGAGATCTTATTAGGCCATTTACCGAATGGTTTTTTTGTTAACACTTTCAGATGAATAGCTGGAAAGTACATTAAGCAGAAGCAGTACATTTTCTTTATCATTGAGCAAAGACAGACCAATATATGTGCCTTAGCTCACCCATTCTTGTGTTCAAAGTGTTACATAGCTCTTTTATGTCATAATCCATAAAAGTTACCTGCCTCTGTAGCAGCAATTTCCAATTCAAGTTCCAAGATGCTCTTGCACTGGAAGTCACTCACAGTTAGCATTGCAGCTAAAAGAGTACCTACATATTTCTTCGTTATTGTGTTTCAGGACACAAAAGATCACCTAGCTATTACAGGCAAAGTAAATCTTGAAATGTATACAGGTATCTTATTTTTGTTTTGTTTCCATATGAACATCTGACATATTACCAGTGAACAAGCTGAAAGAAGTTTCTTTCCCTTGTCAGTCTTGCTGGAAATAAAGCTCAGTGACAAGGACATCATGGGTGTGATTTCTGTGTATCTGTTAGAGGAATGCAGAGGGGAAGGGGAATGGCTAGCAAAGGGGAAAGCACATGGTTTGTCTCCTATTGTTTGATTTGAGCCTTGTTCATCCAATGGATCAGTGGTCCACAGCAAGCCACTACAGCTAGCACTGCTTGGCAACATGCGCTATGCAGGCGTTATCTCAGCAGGGCTTCTGAACCACTTGTCTTTGTCTAGTCACTCACTGTATGGGTTTAACACCTACTGTCACTCATTTCTCTTTCTCCTATTTAAATAATTGTTTTTATCACAGACGCAAGCATAATTATAGATACATATTCTGTCACGCATGCACCTTCGCATGGGGGAGAAAAATAGCAGGGCAGAACTTATCCTTGATGGACATGCGCTTACTTCAAAAAGCATTTAGTCAGATAGACACAAACAAGTAAAAGAGGACCTGTCTTTGGTAAGTTCATTCAGATGAACAGAAAAATACTTTAGTCTAAAATAGAGATCTTCCTTAACTCTCTGACATGTTATCACTCACTGTCTGATCAGCAGCAGTGGAAAAAAGAGAGAGAAAAAAGCCAGGGTCTGAAGGGTCTGGAGAATGCAAATTCACAATCTGTTTTCACTTTGAAAAACTAACCAGAAACAGCTGATTTTCAATGACACTTACACTTTGGATTCAGTAATGTCACAGAAAGTAAAAATGTAAAGCACAACTTGTTCCTGAGATGCTGGTACAGCAAGAGGGGAAGTGAGATGTAGGCTTAAAATACTATCCCCCCCCACCACCTCTGTGTCTCTTTTTGCTCTTGGTCAACAGAAGCTAGAATGCAAAAGAACAGAAGAAACTATACTTGGGGAAAGAGTAAAAGAAATAATGCTTCCTTATTTAAAAGTCTCTTACACCCACATAATAACCAGGAAGGTTAGCATTCACAGTTACTGCACAGCAGTAAGTGGCTGCAAAAGATACACAACAATGGAGAATCAGACCTGGCAGTAGTGAGTGGTTCAACTGGTGTACGAAGCAGTACAAAAGGCTGAGGGGAGGAAGCCACATTCCTGAGCTTCAAACTGTTCATGCTATCCCCAGCACAAGGCTGGCAGCCACAGCAGGTGTTCAAAGGCACAGATCTGCTTCAGTATCTAAGCTAAACTGCTGCAACGACATACAACTACAGGGCTGCAGGTCTGCTGTACTTGAGCTGCTTGTTTTTGGTTTGGTTTTCTTATTGGCATTCAGGCAACCAAATTAAAACTACAGAATAAGCTAAACTCATCCCTGGCCCTGGGATAGACTTGTTCTGAAGAGTTTCTGTAAAGCACCAAGCAACCTCACCACCCTAACCTTATTTAGTCTACTCAGATAAACATTACTTGTTTGTTAGAAGTGATAAATCCTAATCCACTTTTGTTCTATCCTTTGCCTGGATATTTTGAGTTGTGCCCACCTCTCAGCCTCTGGCCCTTCCATTGGAGGAGCTCCTGTAAATACAATTTTTCCCTTGGCATGCCATATCCCTGCAGCTACTAGCACATCCCTTGTTTATCCTAAATCCCCAGATAACATTGTGGAAGAAAACATGGAAAGAATAAAACCAAGAGCAGAAATAGTAATATGTAGTATGGCAGTAACTTGCTTCTTCAGTCATTGGTGACACCACAGCCCTTTCACCCTCCTCACCATCGATACCCCCCAAAGCATCTGAGCTGGGAAAGGCAGAGAAGGAGATGCAGTGACCTTCATGGCAATCCACCTTACCCAAGTTCTCCATTACTTGGTGGAGGTAATTTCCTTAACCCTCTCTCCTAGCTATGAAAGGATCAGAGGCCAAGGCCTTAGGGTACTTGTTTGGTGTCTCAAGGCAAAAAGGATGAAAGTCAGCCACGTAAAACTTTTGAAACTTCAATTTAGTTTTTCATGTGATTGCTTTATCTTAGCTTTTGCTGTAGACCTCAAGTTTCCATATTTTTCACTACAAAGCTTTAACCTTATAATCATCACAACTGAGCTGACACGTGGACAGTCAAGAAAGATAAAATCGATCCCAGACAAGAGAAAGATCTTATTTTGAAGAATTTGGATTCATAAGCAGTGAATACCAACAACTTAACTAATTCGGTTTGTGTCTATTTAGATTCCTGAAGCTAAATTCTCAAATGGCAAACTTTGTGAATTATGATTTCTATCTCTGGTTAGCAAGGGACTCCTCTCTGATGAATAATAACACAACTTCAGTTATTCATTCCTTGATCATCGCTCAGTTGGACTACAACCATGCAATATATCCTTAGCAACACAAACTACTTCAAGCACATCAAGCTTGTCTTCTGCTTTTGGCAGGCTATAAATTGTGAATCATTATATCTTGATCGTTATCTGCAATCAATATATAATAACCTTACACACATATATCCCCCACAAAGTATTAAAGAAAAATCACCCTTAAGCCTTCCTATAAGACATTCCACTGCCTATGCTTTTTCCTCTGAAAAGAAACAAAGCATCCTGTAACAAGTTGTTTGGCCATGTTTCATTATACTGTGCTCTTCTGATCAATCCTTAAGAACATCATCTTTAAAAAGAAATCAAAATTTCCTCTCTGCATTCTACAGCACCAGACTGATGAAGGCTCAGGGCCTTAAAAAATGTATGGCACTTAAAGCCTCCCACCTACAGCCTGTACGCTGAGGTAGAAACCAGAGAGGCTTTTTTTCATTTAATAATAAACAAACAAGGCTTGGGTTCTTCATTCCCTCAAATAATATATGCTGATGGATTTACTTATGCAAATGTCTCTGCTTTGCAGAGGTGAGGAGGCAAGGAGAAGCAGAAGCTTAATGGAGACTTTTCTTTTGATCAGAAACAGGCAGTATTACTGTCACTGTGCAGCAACTGCAAATACACTCCTTGTCATGAGCTAAGTGAACTATTTTCATGGTTTTGCACCAAGAAGGTTTCGCCACAGCACTGAGTTCAGAATATACTCATGACTGGTCAAAAAAGTGCATCAGCAATCACTGATGTATTCTGAATAAGACATTTTCAATAACTTTTGGGATAATTCACTCTGGCCATTATCCCTCCTCTTCTACTCCCAGCAACCAACAATTCTCTTATTTTCTTCCTTTCCAAAGGATAAGAACAGCAGATTAACAGTCAATCTTGAAAATCCACACAAAATGGTATTAATAAGTATATCAACATGTTGCAATTTTTTGAATTCTTGGAAGAGAATTCAGGGCTGTGCCACTGTGCCAGAGCCACAGATCTATCTTTGATGCACACTGGGAGCTCATATATTATATGTCAGTCCTAGTAACTGCAGAGCGGTTGCCTGCATGTTGCATGGTAAGCTTTACTTTCCAGTGTTGCAAAAGCAAGCACAAAGGCCAATGCAACAACAAAAGATGACAGCAGGTAGCAGGATATAAAGCCAGTGAGAATGTTGCTTTGCAAATCCTTACTCAAAAAAACTACTATTGCCAGGGGACTGAATGGTTCATGTGAGAGATGATAGATACAGCTGCTGTTTTCTCCCCCACTAAAAATAAGTTTGAAGGTCTGTAACCAAATTTTTAAAAAGCCAACATCCTTTTTGTCTTCTAGAGGACCACTTGCCATAATTGAGAATACATTAATTTAAAGCAAAATAAATCAAAGGAAAGTCAAAAAGGTGAAATGAAAATTTTGAAATACCTTCCTACTTAAATGGTACTCCAGTATGCCTCCCAGCCAGGTTGAGGATTTTTTCCTTTCTTTGAAAAGCATTTGGATCTTTTGAAAACAGTGCACAGTTTGACTGGATCCATGTATCAACACTAAAAATCATGAGTTTCTTTTGATCATTTTGTGAAAAATGAGTTGAAATTCATTGGAGGAAATAATACAACATGTTGTAGAATAGGTTTATGGATCATATCTATTGGGTCCTTACAGACCTCTGAGTTATAAAATAGATTGGATGAACCACAGCCTGAGATCTGAGGAGAGTTCCTTACCACTGGTAAAGTCTTGGAGAAGTAAATCAATCGTGGGCTGATTTATTTCCCTTTTCTCTCATATTTTTGTAACTATTAAGTAAGTTTACAAACTGACCTTTAGAGCAGTTCATATTTTCTCCAAAACTTCAAAAGTAATTTTATTTTTTAAAACAAGAAAACAAAAGGAAAGCACATTTTAAAATCCCAAAGGTGGTTGTGAAAAGGGATTGCTGTCCCCCAGCCAGCTCTATTATAGACTAGACAAAGGAATACAGCTTGCGCTGCCATACTTGTATTGATTTTGCAGCTGGAAAAATATAAAAACATGGCTCAAGCACATGAACTCTATGTAGAAACATCTAGTATTCTGGTTGTAGATGCAATTTAAATTTAAAGTCACTGATAGTGATTGTTCCCCTTTGCCTCCCTCACCTTTCTTTTTTTTCAGTCCTTACTGAAAGATACAATACACAAACAGACAATCATCCAAACGGTATTGGTTATAAAACCGAAATACAGACTACATATCACAGAATGGTAATTGTTACTTAGTTCTGTGGCTAAACCCCATCTGTATGCTTGCATAGCTATCTGGGGCATGATGATTCTTCTACAGCTATGCAGGAGATACCTGAGGCAGATTTTGCTATTGGGGAATTCTCCAATTGGTTTATGTTGTCACATATTATGTTTAGTTGTATACAGATAGGTATCTGCTTCTGACATGGCAGAGTCATGGGGAGGCAGAGTAGCAGATCAAAGGCAGAGTGGGGATATCCAGCACTTCAAAGTTCTGAAGCAACCAGGGTGAAAATGATCCAGCCTGTGATTTATTTGCCTTTTTAAAATGCTTTTTCCTCAACAATTGAGTATTCCATAAAAAACCAAAACAAACCCAAAAGAGCAAACCTGCTGGCTTTGAAGTCAGATTCCAATAAAGAAAGGAGCAGTCCCTACAGTAAAGAGTCTTTCTTCTGCTGGGAGTCTCACACAGCCCCAGGATGGGACATGGACATTCTCCAGGAGCACTAGCACATGTCCAGTGCAGAGTAATCCAGTCCTTAGAAAAAGGCTGTAAAAGAATCTCTTCTGCATGCTAGAAACCTTATCAGTCAGAAGAAATAGTGTCCAATTGGCAGCTTGTTTTTGACTTTTTAAGAATTGTTTATACGATCATGGAACATACAACATACAAGGTAAGGTATAAATTACATTTTATGACAGATATTAGGTAGCTATTGTTGCTCTTACTACAGTCTTACTTACCTAAACTTCAGAAACCCCTTTTCACATTTTAGAACATTCAGTTTTAAACCAGCCTTTTCAATATTCCAACAAAACAAGCAGTGCTTGCTGTAGGTATATTTTTTTATCCCCAAATGCATCTCTGCCAGAGAATTAATTATCCCTAAACTATCAAGTCAAGACAACAATTTTGTATATCTACATATACACATATAAACTTGTACATAATGAGTAAGACTGCCAGATAGGAATGGTGAAAATCAATATAAATGATACAAGTGAAATAGCTGCAAATATAATAGTCCATATCACATAATCCAAAGGCTGACGGCTCCTGTAATGTGTAGAGTGCTGGTGAAACAGGTCCCTGGCGTAGTCTAACCTCTGTTAAGAGCATTCTTCACAACCACTATTGGGAAAAGGTTTTTTCATCTCGTATTTAAAGTAAAATAATAACAAAATTATTTTTGTATTTGAGAATGCATTAATGTCTTAAATTAGATACTGGATGGAACCAAACCCTCCTCCTCCTCCTCCCTTCCACATGCTGTTTAACTTCTCAGTCACCCTGCATGCTATACTCCCCATAAGAAACACAGGGAACTCAGTGCCATCAAAGGCTGTGTATGGCTTCTCGAATGCACTCCCACCACACTGGAGACAGAAACCTGATGTAGACCTTTTCCCCTATAGCTCCTACCAAAAAAAGCTCTCTTCTGCTTTATTTCCTCCTCATGTCTTCTGCCAAACAGGCCTCTAGTCTCCATCAAAAAAAGAAACATGGTTTCACAAATGCTGTTTTTAAGTGTGACAGATGTTAACACCCAAACCCAGGCCTTGACCTTGACCTGCATCTTGAGTATTCACTGCATGGAGGAGTGGACTGCGGGTATAATACGAGTTGCAAAAACTTCCTCATTTGAACTGGCAAAAAAGTGATGTCTGCTGGTATCCCATGTTCTTAGCCAGTCTAGTATATATGTGACTAACCCAAGAGGAGTGTCAGTTTAAAGACCATGGGCGAGTTTTCAACTTTATTACAAACACCTTTGCTGCCCATCATTTTAGTTTAGCATTCGGAGGATAGTGAGAAGACTTCTAGAAAATGGTAACTGTGCATTAGTAAAAAAAATCCAAAAAAACCAACCCCTCAACCAAACAAAGGGGAGTCAAAGAAATAATATCTGGGAAAAATATTAAAAAAAAAGTCATTATCTAGTTTTCTTTGTTAAGTACAGAACATCACATCAGGACATTAAGGGTGTGTTGAGCCAGTGCAGAAAGTGTGAATATTCCTTTTGTATCTTCTGCAGGCTTACTAACAAGCATAACAGAGAAGTCTAATGTAAAATATAGGGCACAAGTCCAAATTTCGCATTTTAAGGTTTTCAAAGAAATTAAATTGTTACTACCTCTGTAGCCATATTGCCAGAATCAGCTGCTGAGCTTTCACAGAATCTGAAAGCCAGGGAATGTGTGTGGTTCTTATTATGTACCTGCAGTTTTTATGAAGCCATTATTTCTTTTGCCTTGCAGACCATTCTACCTCTCTGCAAACAAACAGGGAATGGCCACTAAATTATCTCTTTGTTTGGTTTTCTTTTAACAAAGTCCATGCTGAATTAGCAGAAAGTTATCAATTCCACTATAAGCACAGCTCAGTTAACCCTAGAGAGTAATATAGCCTATAGCCAACCAAAGCTGCTATACTCTTCAGCCTCAGATTACAGTTTTGCTGAGAGAATTCTTCTGTAAATACTCAAATAATGTGTGCAAGTGCCAAGAGTAAGACTGCTGATGTATTACAGTAACAGACTGCTGCCACTGTCAGCCAGTCAGTCTGGATTCCTACCCATTAAAAAGTTTCCATGGAAATAAAAGTTAATGATGCCACTGCTACTGCATTAGGGATTTTTAGTTATTTATTTCCAATACTTAACCATCTTTAGCAATGCTCACATTATGTTTGAATATGTGAATCTACTGCATTTGTGAATGTCAAGCAAGTTTTTTAGTATCTAGTCTTGTGGAAAGCAAAGGAAGATGAAGAACTTTTCACTCCCAAGTCTATGAGAAGCTTATCTGGAAAAGTAAGACTGTGTGCTGGTGGTGCTTTCAATTCAAGTTTTTTTATCAACCTGTTACAGCCTGGACAGGTGGGATCAAAGGTTACCAAAGACTAATAGTAAAATGATCAACACTACTAAGGTGACACTAATGAGTATATCTTCTGCAAGTATGCTGTAATTCTTTTATTCCCATGGGTGCCCAAATATAAAGAAGAGGTAATTAATCTCTATATTAACTAGCAGTTGTTTACAACACACAGAGAAGCAAAGGGGCATCTTGTCGGCAGGAAAACATTTGCTGAGAATAATGGGCTGCAATGCTGGAGATCTGGTCAGGATTGCTTGGCTACTCTGCCCAGACCACACAGGGAGGCTTTTCAAAGTTTTGATCTCATTGAGCAGTATTTTTTTTTCTCCAGTGTTGTGATGAAAAGCCTCCTTTGGTTATGCCAGCTGTGAAGCTTGATTTGAAGTCTGACATGGATCTGAAGCCACACAAAGGAAGCAGGACCAAGCTTTCAACTCATACGGTCAGTGAGAGGGAATCAAATGCCCTGGTCTTGCAGCAAAAGAGAGCTGTTAGGTTGATGGTTGAAAGCTAGAGGCCAAAGGTTTTAAAGTCTTGTTCTGACTAATACGCTCCTGTCTTGCCAGAAAAGAAATCGTTGTATTTGTAGCATCTGTGTACGCTCCAGGAATAAAAAGCACATTAGTTTGGCTTAGAAATGCGAAATAGATTCTAGAAGACTAGAAGGAAAAAGTGTTTCTCTCTTCATGCAAGTGAGACACATTAAAAAGTGGCCTTTGAACATCAACAACTCTATATTACACATTTAGAAATCTAAATTATTAGAAGACACTTCGGAACCCATATTCAATTCCAAAGTATGTGATCAGACTTTAAAGGTATTTAGCCATTTTTTTCATGTATCTGACTTAAAAAGATGTGCAGAAGTTCCGGATGGCAGCAACTTGTACAGTGAAAAAAGTAGTTTCTGCATTCAAGTAATGCACATGTGATTTTCTGATTTTAAATATTGCTTTATCCAGTAGCACAATTCATCACTAAAACTTTACTGACTTCTTGTCAGACACGAAAAAGAATGTACAGCATTCGTTTAATGTTTTTTTAAACATAAATCCATGCCCTTCCCAGTCCATCTTCCATCATGTTGTCCATGTTTTAAACAATTTAGAAAAATATACATGCACACAGGCTTAACCCAGAATCTAGTCAAGGTATATGAAAAATGAAAGATAGCCAGCATTTCTGCCACAAAATGTGCTTTCTGCCTTGGCATTTCATGCATGTGCAAGAAAGAATAGGAAAAAGTGTATCACTGGCCCTAGACATTGAATAGCTGTACTGTGAAAGAACTTATTTGACTTTCAGGAAACTTTAGAGAGACCTAAGATTAGCTCCTTACAAATTCCAAAAAGCTCTCAGGAAGAACTTAAGATCCCAGCAGCCTACTGGCTTTGCAGCTTTATCATCTTTCACTTCCTATTGCAGTGTTTTGCCTTTCCTCATACCCTGTCAGTCCTGGCTTTATGTTTGGTAGGAATCAGACACTCAAGGACAGTTGATTTCTATACATTTAGATGTATGCAGTAAGATGCTATTTACAGAGCGCATGCAGCTGGATTGTTTCTTTGAAGGAAGGTTCCCAAATACCAGAGTCCATCGCCAGCCCAGGTGTTCAGCCTGACTCCCCATGATATATAGACTCTCATTTACAAATAATCTCATTTACATATCTGAGTATCACTTCATTTACATCTCAAGTATCTTCTCCATGCATTAGTAGGTCTCAAATATTAGCCCAGCCTTCTACTGGCAACCTCTTTAACTGCAGCTGAAGCCATTTTTCTTTACCTAAGCTGATAGTCAACCTGCAACAATCCAGCAGCACTGAGTTGTGACTTGGTTTGTCTGGAATTGTGATAGTTTCTAAACAATTGCATAGTCTTGAGTGACTTTGTACCTTCAGAACCATGTCAGTCCTACCACATACAAACAAAAGCTTTATGGAAAAGGTTGTGGGCAGTCCTCCTTAGTCTGTGGTCTCTCCCTTGGCTCCACAAAAAGTAGCAAATTTAAATTACAGTTCTTAAAATGATATTCCTTTGAAATATTTGCAAGTACTCAGGATGGCAGAATCACTTCCCATGCAAAATTTGAAGCATATATTATTTCTATACCGCCTTTGGCAAGGAGCAGTTTAATATGACAGTAACGGTAAATACATCAAGAATGTGTGTGTGTGTGTGTGTGTGTGATCCAGACAACAGAAACTGAAAAAGAAAACAAATGTGAAATTTTCAAATTGATTGACTGCCTCATTTCTACCTGGAACTTTTCCTGACAGCTCCTGCATCACACAAGAGCCCCAACCCAGGAGTGCCTATTAAGAGGCAAATATTTGGGTCTGCAAAGCACTCAGAGGACAAAAAGGGCAAGTTTTCCTGCCATTGCCACCCATCACAAACATGCTCATTTTATCAGAAGTGGCTGGGCACCTGAGCAGATCTCAGCGGCTCATTTAAAGATTGCAGTGCAAATGCTGAACACCATAAGGCAAATACCAGCCACTGAACAGGAAACAAACTTGCCACCTAATGGGATAAGAAGGATGGAGAACAGCATGTCAGGTTACTTCTCTCCATCAGTAGCAGCACCATGAGGAAGGTGCAGCTATCTGTAACCTTCATGGTCTAATGGATGTCAAGAAATAAAACAGAAAAACAAAACCAGCTTGAAACACATATATAGGCATAACTGAATAACAGATCCTAAAATACGGTGTATTTTGTGTAACAGGGAAATGACAATTTTGACAAGTACATGTTTCAGTTTTGCAGAGAAATGAGAAGGAAGTTGTTGGGTAGGATGCAGAACAGACTGGACAGATGGGGCAGTGAGGTATTTGGACACCTACCATTGTCCTTCACACATCAGCTGTCTGGAGCAATACATGATAATGAAAGCAGCCTGCATTGACAGAGTCCACTAACTGATCATGAAGACTAAGGTTATGCACCCTCTGAGCAGCCTCCCTGACCAAGAAATCAATTCTGGAAATCTGAACCCAAGTGCATATTTTGTGATTCAGGTAGCATGTATGCTGTTTATTGCTCCAAGCAAAATAATCTTGTTCATCCTTAAATGATCTATGGTGCACTACTTAAGATGCTGGTCTTATTCCATTTGAAACATAAAGAGATCCCATTACAAATGACTACCCTGCTAAATCTTTTTCCTCAACACCCTCCTGTCCAGATTCAGAGTCCATCAGCAATAACTATTAATTTTGCCTACTCTGTCATCCTCTTCATCATGCTAATACATGTCATCTCATCACCAGAAAGTATGAATCTAGAAATGTCTGAAGGAGCATTAAAATCAGAGCTTCAAAACGTATACAACATTGATTCATATTAAGAGGGCTGCTGGCATACTGAAGAGCTACTTGTAGACTTTAGGCACATTAAATTATAAACGAGCAGGAAAGTTATATAAATCCAGTTAATATTAGATTAAGTAGTAGCAAGATTGGGAAACTTTCTCTGGAAAAGCTTTGCGACTCATTCTAATCAAAATTATTACTTACTAAAAGGAAAGGCAGGTTTGGGAAATTATGGTTCTTGCCAAAAAAGGCATATAAGAAGGCTCAAGTGTTCAGTTACATGCAGCTGCATTTCTAAATGGGTCAGTATGTACTTTCTGAATTTAAAATAAAAGTAATATATTCACAGAATGCTACATACCATATAGCTGAAGCTCCTGCATCTTCTTTGAATTACCTATAGAAACACTAAAGTTTCCAAAAGTGACCAGGTATGTAAAGTCTTTATTTACAGCCTGGGAGGAACTGAGGGGGAACAAAAGAATTTAAGCTTTGACAAATCTGAAAAAAAGGCAGTATGAAAAAGAAGTCTGTAGTCTTTAGCTTTTCCCTCAAAGAGCTGCAAAGAGCCGGCAGCTGATCAGATATGAGTTATTAAATTAGCATCTCACATGTAAAATAAGAAGAACAACTCCAGGTTACCTATGTGGTGTCAAAATTAATCAGTGAATGTTAGCACTCTGAGCTGAATATCTAAGACACTGTATAAGTGCTAAGTATTACTACAAACAAGAATTTTCAAACCTTGCTATGTTCAGTTTACACAGTTGAAATTACTTTGTATTTCTGCTAAATCTCCAGTATTTTTACTAGGGTTTGCCACCACCTAACTACAACAAATGAAACCTCAGCTATCCTAAAGGCAAGAAGATGATTATATTTTGCAAACTATCAATAATAACACAGTGCAAAGCAGAACAGACCAAGAAAATATTAATATCTATTAATCAGGATGAAGGTCCCCAGTGTGTTACATTCTTTTAAACAAAAGTCACACTTGTTAAAGACTTCTTAGTGATAGGAAAAATTAAAGAGGATAAAGAATTAAAATTTACATTCATTTCTATCTATTTAAAAATCAAATAAAGGAAGTGCTGGAAAAACCTAAGCCTGATGTGTCCAGCCTTAACCCCATTTAATTCAGTAACAAAATTATACTGACTGCAGAGCCAAAGGGTTTCATCCAGTGCATCAAATTCTTTTTTGAGGAAAACTCTACTGAAGAAGAAAAGTGAGTTATGCTGGATAACTCATAGGTGATTTGGAAAACAGCTCAAATATACAGGTGACAGGGAGCTGATGATATCCATTTGCCCAAGGTAGAATAAAGGAAATCAGTTGTGCAGAGGTGCGCAAAGGCCTCTGGCACAGACTGGAAGATCAAAGGGCTGGAGATACTGAATGTAGTAGATAAAGGTGTAGTATTCTACAGGAGGAAAAACAATTTTACCTCCATGTACATAAAAATGTGCTTGGATCTGACAGTTAACTAGGAACTAGTTTCTCTATGAAAGAGATCTTGCCATCAGGTAGTTCTAGGAAATACCACTGTGGAGGGAAGTTATGAGGTCTTCCAACAGGAAAAAAGAACCAGAGAACACTGCATTCTCCAATACCAGCTCTCAGCTCACCTGACTTGCGATTACTTTGCTACTCTTGCAGTTTGTCCCCTCCACTAAAACAAAGAGACAGGGATCTCTGTAGGGATCTAATAGAACCCCTCAGCCTAAAAGAATTCAATTCTGAAGCTCATGATAAAGGTGTAAAAAACCACCAAGACTCATACAAGGTGATACAAGCTGCATACAAGGGGATAAGAGATTCATGAATAAATCTAATATGGAGTCCATCAAGAGTATCTTCAAGAAAAGCACTGGTTTAGCAACAAACAGAAATGCATAAATGTCCACATATATCCTGCTAGTTCATTTTATGCTTGATCTTATCTGAACCAGTTATCTAAAAAGACTGATGAAAAAATGGTCTGAATATACATTGTGCTGAAGTACAACTGCATTATTTACAAACAGACCTTTCCTTTGGTTTGGTTTTTCCTGCTGACAGGATGCCACATTTTCTGGAAGGCAATCTGCTTTTCCACTGTTGCTGTCCTTGGAGAGGGTATGGCAAGGCAGCTAGGAGGTAATGTCCATGCTCATGCGCAGCTGTCTGCTGGAATCACCACTGTACGGTGAAACACAAAATGTAGAGGGAAAATCATGGGTGAATTTCTGTCTTCTTTCTCTATAATTGCATTTTAATGTCTTAACTACTAGTTATGTTGCCCATCAACTCCCCTCCATGGCAAAACAGGCCCTGTGAATCAGGCACATCATCTCAGCAGGACATGGTTGTTTATAAAACTGAAATACATAATTTAATAATATTTCAGGCCAGATCCTCAGCTGATGTAAACAAGCACAGATTCACTGAAGTCAGCCAGTCTATTGTGATTGTCTTTAGATGAGAAGCTGCCTATCTGTTCACAAACATTGTAGAAAAGCGCCTTTATTTATGCAGTATTTCAAGTGCAGGAAAATCCCACACTCGCACTTGGTTGTCTCACTGCATGCCAGAGTTTCTCAGAGCTCTGAGCTAATTTGAGGAAAAACGATTAGGGAGAGTGTCATAGCTGCAAAGGGATCTGTAATTCATCACCTGCAAAACAAGGGTAGTCAACAATGAAAAATGCATGAGATCTTTAGAGTTTTTGAAACACTGGAGCAGTGGATTACAGCAGTGTGTATCCAAGATCTCTCTTCCTCCCCAGTTAGCAGCAGAGGGCTATGACCAAAGCTTTTTCTCCGCAGGGATTCTGCATCCTTTCTGTATCCTTTGCACAACAGCATAGTTTTTTCAGGAGTCTTACTGACACCTGTTTAGAGCATTTTAACATCAAGGTCAGTATCCTGGGAGGTGACACATGTGGGTGTCTAAAATCCTTGTGCAGGGAACAAACTGGACTAGGATCTCCATCTTCCTGATCTGGTGATGCCTAGGTCTAGTCTCATACAAGAAGCCTTCAAGGCTAAGCCAGTGAAGCCAAGCCAGCAAGCACAATTGGGCCCTACCTACTGGAATGAGCTCCATGGGTACAAATGTAAGGCCTGATGTCTAGAAACCAACTCACTTGCACACATATTTGGTACTCTGAGCCAGAGTCTAGCTGGGACTGCTGAGATGATGCTGAGAACTAAATCTAGACATTTGAAAAACTACAAAGTAAAGAAATTAGTCCCTTCGCAGACCCCCAAATATTCTGATAGCTCAGGACTGCAATTGAGATGTAGGTATCAAAATCCATTTTTGTATCTTTTTGACAATAATTTTTACAACGGGAATAACTAGTAGTTTAGGCCTGAATCTACATATTTTAGATGCCCAGCTCCAGTTTTTCTGATCTGAGCCTAAATTTGAACCACATGATGTATTGCATGCACAAACAGATTTCTAGGCATTTTTAACTTGGTCTTTGTTGCTAAGCTAACAGTATGGCAGAAAGATTACATGAGAAGGGGTCTTGAGCAGGTCCTTCAAAATGTCACATAGGCTGCAATTGCTGTAAGAAAAGGACCTTGGAGAGAAATTATTAAATAAGAAGTATACCTGTGACATCAGGGTTTTGTATTGTGGGCTTTTTTAAGAAAAACAATATCGGTCTTTCATCCTTGAAAACAAAAAGCTTATACTGTCATTATTTCAGTATTCAAAGCATAGATTACATTTTTAACCACAAGAATGAGTGGAAACCAAGGAGAAAGTGGGCTGCAGAGAATAATATGTGCTCTAATGCCATCTACTTGGACTTAGCAAAGCACAGCAGGCTGTACTGCAAATCTATGGAATCACTGTGATGGTATGCCCAGGGGTGTGCCACATCTGGCAGATGTTGTGAGAACAATCTGATTCTCTCTCAGCATTGTGTACTGCTCAACAGATCTGCTTGTGCAGGCTCAAGGCTCAGCCTTAATACATTATTTAACCCCAAACCATCTACTTCCATGCGGGATGCACAAAAGCACTGAGAGGAAATAACAAGAAAAGAGCTCAAAGCAAGAAATCCTCAACTCAACAGTAGTCTCTCTGACCCACCAAGATCCCCCAAGCCCTGGCAATGTAGAGATAAGAATTAGAAGAGAAAATAAAAAGCTTCATATTCCCTGATGACCGGAGGAACATGATAGATGACATGGTGATGAGAAAAAATAATCCTGTTTTAAGAAAGGTAATTAGTATAGCTTGTTTGTGTGAGGTGGCAATTGTAAGCACTGAGCTTGTTAGTGGGTAAGGAGTCTAGCACTTTTTTTTCTGGAGTAAGTTTTGAAGACCTGTTTAGAGAAAACTCTCACTCACATATCAATGTTTTCACCAATAGACCCAACTGACCTGACTCTGCTCTATGTAGCAGCTGTGAGGGTCAGAAGAACCCCCTCCTGGATCAATGTAATAGGAAAGTTGAACCTGGTAGCCAACGTGAGTGGTTAAATGAAACCACATAGACTGAGAAATACTGTTTATACTTCTGCTAGTACCTCTTTTGAGCCACAACTCAGCTGGTGTTCAAAGTAGAGCTAGTGACACTATCTATGCCCATGATGCTGCATGCATTTTTGTGAAAATTAATAGCAAAACATGTGAGTTTCACAGCTTGAAAAGATGATTTTAACAGTTTTTTCTCCTTTGTGTACAGAAAGTTGTTAAAACAGACTTAAGTACTTTCATATTTAAAGTAGCTATTTTGTGGTAAGCAGTCCCCTTTAAATGAAAGTCATAAATTGTGCATGTGCTTCTGCTGGCTATTAGCTTCTAGTTAGTACATTCTGAATTACCTTCCCAGAGTGAAATGCTTATGTGAATCACAGTTTATAATATTGCTTATTCAGCTACATCTTTGTAATTTGAACTAATTAAGTAAAAGTGTCACAGGACTTTGGTGCAGACAGTTTCTGCTCTGACTGTAGTACCTTGTCAACAATTACCAACTCATAATAATCACTGTTACTGTCAAAATTGACATCAGTGTATGACATTATTTATCTTAATCCTGGTTCTTATTTTAAAAGGGTCATTTACATATGGTATCTATTTTCTGCATTCATATCTTATTCCCATTATTTAAAGTGTTCCTGCCCCCCCCATTCTATTCTTTCCATTTTTCTGTATTAGCCATAGCCCTCTTTTATTATTATTTTTTTATTTATAGTATCGATCCCATTATTTTCAGCACTGAAACACAAATGTGGTTCCCTAGTTGTCCACTTTCCTCTCCTCCTCCTAATCAGTCATTACAGTAACAGGCTTTTTGACATCCTGGTTGCCTGCTCTGCTCATTTGTCCAATGAAGGTGCTGGAGGGGTGCAACAGCCTCCTAGCAGAGGAACACTGAACTGCTTCAAGGGACCAACATCATTGGAAATGAGAGAAAGTAATGGCTGACTGTGGCTTTACCTTGCACTGCTCTGCTGAAGCTTTCAAATTTACATGTAGTTGCTGCTGCTGATATAGTATGGGAGAAGATTTTACAGCAGCAGTATATTGATGCCGTAAATAAGATAAAACACTATTCCTGTTAATGATGAGGCTTAATAAAGAGGAATACATAAAAAATCTTTCAAAACCCCATAGTGTTTCTTCATTTTGTTTATTCCCTTACTTCCTACAGCTATTTTCAATATTTCACTTATTATTCTTTGTTAACACTTTGATACACTCAGGTATCTGGCTGTCTTTTAGGGCTTATTTCATATTAGATTTGCTTTTTTCCTTCCCATGCCATATAAGCATCATTAGTTTTTCTTGTACTTCTCCTGTTCTTTATTCTTCTCTGTTTTTCTGCTTCTGCCTTGCTGCATGCGTCTCCAAAGTTGCATGTTTGCTGCCTTCTAGTGCTTTCTTTATCTGTTTTGTCTCGGTTTTAATTTCTATTCCCTGTCTTCATTCTCCTTCTTGCTCTCCTTGCCCCAAAGGCTTTTCCTTATTGTATTTTTTAACATCTGATCATTTACTAATGAACTACTTATTGTGAGTTATTATTATTATACTATTATTATTATTATTATTTAGGCCTTCCTTCTAAGCAGAATAATTTATATTGACATTTTAATAGAATACAGAATGTTATCCAGGTGCAAAACAAAGTATGTTTTCTAGGCAATCAATTTACAAAGCATTTGGCATTGTGAGGACTGCTTCATAGAATAGCCTATACAAGCATGCAGTGTCACTGTGTTGCTAAAGGCCAACTGAGAGTTCATACTAAATCAATGCAAATTTTTTCTGCTTACTTGATCATAATGTGGACTTTATTATGGAAGCTTCAGAAGAACTTTACTGAGCTTAAGCTTCCTGCTAAATGCAATTGTGGATATTACATAGGCAGCTAGATTTATTTAGAAAATATGCCATCACTTCAGAAAGTGGTGTTAAAGAAATATTTGCCAACGCTTCATTATTTTCATAGTGCAAAAGAGAGGAAGTAGCAACAAGTCCCAGAATTTTCACTTTAGAGGTAAAACTTCCTGGTTCTGTCAAACAAGGGGACAGCAATACCGGCATATTGGCAGAAAAATCTTCCTGATAGGGAAAATCAAACATAATATGGTACTTCAGGGCTGATGATGTGTTTCCTATATTTGGCTCCTTCGTATATGAAGATTTCCTGTATTATTTAGATCACTTATTGCAGAACACAATCCCTAAGCCTATGCATAGTAACTGTAACTTAAACTCCCCCAGCATCAGGATTTAATATTGGGTGACAACTTCTTTGGTTGAATTTAAGGAATACAATTACTTGGCCCTATTATGCAAAAATAAATTACAATCTGAAGACCATCTGAATAAAAGTAAGCATGGCGTAAAGATGAATATGGTAAGATATGTCACCTGGAGTGTTATCTTCCTTCATCAGAGGTGCAATGCACAGTATCACAGCTCTCACTAAAGAGACAGGCACTTCTCACGTCTCCAACATCTCATTTTCATTTTGCTGAAGAGCATGCCCTAAACTACTGCACTTTGTATTTTCAAATCTGGCTTACAGCTTATGCTGTGGTTCACTTTTACAGAAGAGAGCATGTTTCACTCCAGTCTTCCCTGTGGGCTTGGGAGGCACTCATTCCCTCCTGCTGAACAATTTGTAATGCACAAGAAGGAGTGTCTGTCACTGATAGGATTTTACCAGTATGTAAGGAAATTTTGAGGCCTAATCTTTGCACGGGAACTTGTCTGAAAAGATCCTTCTCCAGAGCCTCTGCCTGCAGGGCAGGGTAGTGCCAGAGATCTTTTTCTTCTCCATGTAGCAGCTGGGAAGCAACAGAAGACACTACGGCAATCACAAAAAACTGTAATCCTCCTTTTGCCTGGTTTTTTCAGAAGCAGTGGTAGCTAGGTGTACACAAAGATGTATTTCACAGTGTGTTGTGAAGTTGGAAAAACAAGCCTGCAGTCAATCATGTCCTGCCTGTACTGAAAGCAGCTGCCTGAGACTTGCACTGGCCTCCCGGCAGCATTCCTAATTTCCTCCCATACCTCACCAGCACCCCCAAACCCATGCTGCTCCTATGAAGAGCCCAATTGCCTTTACACAGCTTCTGCTGGACAGCCTGACAGCGTAAGCCTGAACTTTTCCCTGCAACAAAGAAAACGCTGTCAATTCTAATAAAAATTGTGTCTCATCCAAACAGTTTATCAAACACTTGGCAGTGCGTGTTCCTCCCTAGCACTACTCCCTCTCACCCCACCAAACAGAATTGTTACTAATAGCATTTTCCTAGTTTCTCACTTGCTTTTGGTCTTTGACTTTCTGTGGTGGTGCTTTTGCAAACAATCTGTTTGCAAGAAGGACCACTGACAGGGCCTGTATCAGTTCTTTCTAAGTATCATGATTCAGAAAGCTATACAGAGCTGAAGGAGCCAACAACAAAGCATGTAGTCCTGGGGACCAAGCAGGTCACCTTTCCTACTAATCAGTAGGAAGTGCTGGAAGGGACATATGACTTACTTTTAACATACTGAAATGCAAGAAGTTTGTGCCAGTCTTCCCCAAATAAAGCTGTTTCATTATATATACCAATAACTTTTGCTTCCAAAATGACCCTTATGTATCCACTATAGCTGAGGGAAAGGAGAGAAAATAACCTGCAACACAGATTGAACAAAGGCTCTAGAGATTTAGTGCACAGCTCCCTGTGTAAAGTGTCCTTTAGCAGCAAAACTGGCTTAAAATGTTCTTGGTTTTACCACCTTTGCAACTTGGTCTTGCATTTATATATCACCTACTTTGCATCCTCCTCTTTTGACGTAACATAAATTTTAGAGGCATGGACTGAAATCATCCAGGTTACAAAAAACCTTGGGGGGTAATGCAATAAGAAAACTGCTGCAAAATTTCCATTTAGTGACTTTGTTCATCTAAAACCCTCTCTTTTGGGGGATTTCTTTTGAAAAATGCTTTGTGATCACATATGTATTTGTTAGCTAAAGCTCTGCATACTGTGCAGATAGGCTTTTGTAAATGACTTGTGAGTAGCATGACTCCTGTAAATAAGTATTAGTTTCCCCAACTGCACACAGGGAAAAAGAGGAAATCAGGCAAGTTGTGGAAAGCCACAGCGGGAAGCAGTGTCAGATTTAAGTATTGAACTCCAGAAGACTCTGAAATAACACATTTGTCTTCAGACCGCAAGCTTGCATTTCTGACAATTTTTTTGGAAGTGCTGGAATTTCTATCAGTCACCCAGTTCACCCCTCCCCCCCCAAAAAATTATTATAAAGA
>NDXB01017357.1:21300-46561 GCA_002631895.1 Agapornis roseicollis | reverse complement strand
AAAACCAAAAAAACCTGTTCCAAAAAAAAAAAAAAACAAACAAAAAAAAAACCAAAAAAACCCAAAACCAAACCAAAATGAAAGATTAAATTTATCAGATTGATTTTCATAATGATTCAGTATCTACAATATGAAGTGGAACAATATCAAGTCATTATTTAGTACCCCTGAGACTGGAGACTCTTACTATTGCACTCAATGTGATATGATCACTATAAAGATTTTGCTGCTTTGTAACAAAAAAATCTTTTCCTCATATTAATTTCAATCAACATTTAAGTCGGGCTATGGCAGGTGATTAAGGTAGGGTTACAAAAAAACCCCAAACAACCAAACCCCAAAAGTCTGAGCTGTGATGTACATGTTTAGCCAAGAAAGATGTATATAAATTATCTAAGAGGAAAAAAAAAAAAGTGGTTTTAATCTATCTTTATCTGTTGCAAGTATTCCATGTCTTTTCATAACATGATTTTGGAAAAAAACATTAAAAAGAACATCTGAAAACACTATCTGACCCATATAAAGACCGTATTATATTTTTTTATGATTTAAATTTACTCCAATGCTTTGTCTGGTATAGCAACACACAAAACATATTAGAAGAAGGAAAGTCTAAAATGAGGGTACAAATAGCAAAATTTCCCCATTTCCAAACTCACTATCGTGAGTAGGAGATCTTATCATACAGGAGGAGCTACAAAGATAAATATGTTTAGGAAGAAGAAGAGAGAATTTACAGTATTGTTTTCCTTATGATTTATTGCACAGATTTCACCATCAGTGGAATGTTTTAGAAAAGAAAGGAGACCTGAAGTTCTGTGCCAGCATCTCTAAATTATCCTAACAAAAAAAATCCAGGTGATTAACACAGAGGAGTGGTCATGAAGTTCAGCATGTCTTGTGAAGAACGTAGGAAGAGCCTTAGTGAAGGTGATTTTTTGGATGGGGAGTGCCCAAGTAATTAGCTCTCAGTGGTTTCTGTCTGAATCATTGGCATATATATACATATTTAAGAAATTCTGAGGTTTTTGCATGAAGCAACTACATTCTGCCACTGTTCCCCCTGCTGGGTAGTGCTTCATATTTTGGAAGTAGAGAGGATTACCAGAGTAAGGAAGATAGCCTAGGCTGAACAATCACACTAGTATGAAAAAGGGTGCAGATGCTTGCCCACATTTACAGTTTTTAATGGGACTACATGACACATCAAGATCAAATAGGAGCTGACAAAACTTCACCCCAAATCTGCTCTGCTGCTGTGTGCAGTCTTGCTTGTGTATATGACTGCAGCCTCAGAACCCATCAGTATAGCATGTTCTGTCAGCTCTGAAAATCTTTAAAAATTAGAAGCGTACAGGAGCAGAAATTGTGCAAAATGTTTTTAAGCTCTCTAGGCTGTAAAAGATGTTTTGAACCAAATCATCTAACCAGGTAGCATATAACCCAGAGGAAAAAGGTGTCTGGTAAGGGCCTGGGTAAGACTATTTTTCTACAAAGTAGCACACAGTGTTAAAAGTAGGGATAGTAAATTAGGCTAAAAGCAAAATGTGGTAATGGCAAACTATAAATTATCTGACAAAATATGACTACTAATGTGCATAAATTTAGGCATATAAAATAAACCAACCTTAAACCACTGACATCTAAAACAAAACTTCATTGAATTAATTCATGGATATTATGTGAACCTGATCTTTTAGTTTTATACCTGTTCCTATCTGTAACAAGGATGGAAGGGCCTTTTTTGTAGATTATTACATTACAAGAGTTAAATGGAAAAATGACTCATAAACTGGTCACCCATAAGGGAATTTAAATGGAGTGTGGTACGGATAGTAACTTGTATGCAGTTGTTCGATTTCTTATAGCAAGAAGAATTCAATGAAATTAAAAAGTACCCTCAAATTGTATTTGAATGAAGGAAATACATTTCACTATGGCAAATTGCATTCACAACATGTATAGCAAGAATTTCCTGCCACAGCAATGGCAGATGCCAAAACCCCTTCATTACTACTATTCATCTATAAACAAAATTAGTCAGCCTCCTTGAAATAAAGGAGCATTTAGAAATCATCATTCATCACTAACCATTATCAACCCAGGTGACTGACAGCTGAAGTTATTTCTGTGTCCAAGGTATAATTACTCATAAGATCTTGAGCTGTGACAGCATCTTGTTTTTCAAATAATCTAATAAAATGGCAATTTAAAATGCGCTTGGGTGTGGAAAGAGATCCAGGCACAGCAATGGTGACTTCTTTGGGTGCACAGGTAGGGAACAAATGAGTGTGCTCCTACTTCTGAATCCAAAGTCTAAGCAGCAGTCTTGAAACATCAACCAGATGAGGCTGCAGGAGTATGTAGGCAATTTCTTGAGGAGTTCTGGTGCCTATTTCCTGAGGGCTCTCACTGAGCCATACTAACCTCACCAGGTGCCACAACAGTGGCATTTCTCAAAAGGCTGCAGACATGCTGACACTGGGGTAGCTCAGCAATTGGTTCTTGACAGGAATATAACCGCACAGAAAACCACTACTGTTACACCTTGATTCAATAATAAAAATGCTGTCTATACTTTCTTCACTACTACCTGTTATCATGGCATCATGAAGAATTTAGCATTCCTATTCTACATCTGTGGATGTTTTTCAGCTTGAATTGACAAAGCAGGGACTCAGCAGCAAGCAAGACTATGTGCACTACTACTAATTAATAATAATAATATAGTCTAGATCAAGCTGTACTGCAGCTTTCATATAGATATTGCAGGTCACTCTCAACCAATGCCTGTCAGGGGTCTGGATACCTGACTAAGATGATAAAGGAGATGGAAGAGGAAGGCCACTAGCTACTGCCATATCTCTCTAAAAAAAAAGAACCTCAAACTGAAGTGTGTTAGAGTAGACATCATCAGGGTTGTAACTGAATTATATCTGTGGGTAAGAGGAATGAGGGAGGTCCTTAGTACAGAGGTAGTTTGCATACAACATAAATACTGAAATAGAATGTTTTCCTGTTGATGTTACTCACATAGGTCTCCACACTGCTTTCCCTCCAAACACCTGAACCTTATCAAGAAAAATTTATCATTTTTGACTGGTAGGTGGCTCTAGGTAATAAGCACCTGTGTTTTTGAAGATGAGACCATGGACTACATTTTCAGATAATTCAACGTCCACATAACATCAATGAAACTAGTGGATTACACAGGGTACCCATGAAGTGTGAGCTATAAAAAAGCCCACAGCAAGCTGACATCTGGGAAAAATTGTCTTTTGATACTCCAAGCAGGGGGACACACAGGAAACACACAGATTTTCACGGGCGTACAGATTTTCAGAGCTTGCATTCATAACTTTGGCTATCAAGAGCTCTCAGTTTTGAAGAGCTAAGATTTTTACCACAACAAAGACTGAAAACTGTTAATATTCTGCTGTGTGCATAGATATATTCATATTCCTACACAAATGCCTGCAGCTTTTTTATGCAAGTAATATGCAAATTATTTTATTGTTGCTGGGATTTGCAATAATGTGTGTGTATTCCTAGATGGAGTGAGTAGTACAAGAATATATCATAACACATTCCTCATGCCTGCAACACGTCAATGCGACAGTGTCCTTCATTCACATAAACATTAATTGGTTTGTATATTCCTAATGTAAGCAGTGACTTCTACATGAAAATTTATATATATCTAAAATTCCAATTTGTTTACATATTTCTTATTTTTATTATCTATATAATTAGGGCATCCACCCACCATATGTTACAGAGTTTTATGGTCATATAAAAATATTTTTATCTATATATTTTCAATCTGCCACTAAGAGAATCACAGGTCTTCTACTCATGAGACTCACAGAACTGCAATGGAACATAGAACAGAAGGGAAATCAGTTGATAAAATATTATATTCAGGACCTAAAACAAACAGAAATAATTTAGGAGAGAATAATCTAGTTGATTTTTTAAAGCTCCACTTAACCTTTTTTTACAGTAGCATCCTGAAAAATGTATAGGTTCACTGCATTCGTGAAACAAACTAGTTTCCTAACCAACCACCTCATGCAAGGTAAACACATATATGCGTTATCACTTATAATCCATTATTCTTGACTACATCAATTTTGATGAGTCCTTCACTTTGCACTTTGTATGTGAGTAATAATAGTTCATCAACAGAAGAGTGGCCAATATAAATACAACAGACAAAAATGCCCAGAAAGCTTCTGTCTTCTTCACCTCTAATCTATGAGAACTGAGCGATAAAGAGCTGGACACAATAAAAGATTTAGCAGTGCAAGGAGAGGTTACAGAGAGCATTTACCTCTCAGTCCAAAACTGCAGTTCAAAACCAGGTACCAGCTACCACTTCAACCTGGAGGTACCTAGGCTCTCTTTAACTTTGAGCCCCCTAAGCACTGAGGCTCGCACCTGTGTATATCTGCTGCTGCCACTCTCCTCAATCAGAGAAATCTGCTCAGTACCTCATTACCAAAAAAAAGGGAAAAGTGTTGGATGACTTCCTTGGGGCAGTGGAGCCCAGCTGGACAAAGGTGCCTCTCTGCAATCTGGATTGAAGCTTCAAACTGACAGAAGAAGTGCTCACCCACCACTGAAGTGGTTTTATTTCATCCTCTCTGTCTTTGCAGTTCAGATGGTTTGGATCCAACTCTGGGTTGCCAATCTTCCACACTTTCTTCAGGGAGTGGAGGCACTGAGCATAGGGGACAGGGCCTGAAAATTTAAATGTTGTTGACAGCCAAGTTAAGTTTTTTTAATGGCTAAAAAAAAAACCTGTGATGGATGCAATCTTTTAACTCCTAATATGATCTTTTATGAATATCTTCTTTCTAATATGACCTTCTTTTATCTCAGGTCATTTCAAGCCTGCTTTTTTGCTTAAAACCTTTGGAGTAATTAGTTTGCAAGAAGAAAGACTTTATTTCCAAGTTTTTTCAGCTCATCTCCTTCCAGATCCATGTGTCATTCTGAGCAAAAAATAGAAGGAAAAAGGTGGAATCTATTCTTGATTTGATTCAGGTAATAAATCATTTTATCACAGCTAAACAGTAAGAATGTGCAGGGGAGAAAGGACCAGAGTCCTATTTTAATCAAATAGTAGCTCCCTGCTAGGGCTCAGAAACAAGGTGCACATCAGAGTCTGGCTCTCAACTCCTCCATATTACTAGTAGCCTCTTATTTCAGGTTTGTGCATGGACACAGTACACAGAAAAACTATTGGTGGTAGCATCTGATCTGAGCATAGCAGTCACAGAAGCAAGACTATATTGACAGGATAGGGGGTACATATGGCCAAGGACCTGACTGAAGCTGAAGAGTGAACTTGCATCTTTGGTAGTGTGAGGAGTGCTTCCCCAGAGGTACTGCAGTGTGATAAAAATAGCAGTTTTATGAGGGGTCCTTAAACTTGGGAAAAAATGTATTGGCAAGATGAAAAAAGAAGGGTGGGGGAGGGGTGTGTGTGGACTTTCTTGCATGGAAAACAAGATTGAAATTATATCTATCTGTGGTAGGAAGACTAATTCTGAACTCAGAATGTGACAATGGATGGCTCCCTGTTGCCTGGCCTGTTTTGAGGCAGGGACAGTACAATTTTACCTGCTGTTCTAAGCTTGCTCTAACGACATCTACTGATTTGCAGGAGTCACATGGCTCTCCTGCCCTTCAGGCATAAAAACATATGCATGCTGTTCAGAGATCATATGCTGCTGACACCTGACAAATAGTTTAATTCTGCCAAGCTACCCTTGAAGAGACTTCCATTTCATGGAAGAATTCAAAGAGGGTTTGCTGCTTTTGAAATGTTTTTTTGGTTAAGAAAAAAAACACATGCTTTTAAACATCTTTTGCTGTACCGGGACACTTACCAGGTTCTCCACTGAGTCCTTGCCCTCTGCCCAGATACCATGTGGCTACCAAACTTTGATGCTTTTCCTTTGTTTGTACTGAATTTTGGCTTTTTCTGAGCATAGCTCTATGCTGAAGCAACAGTCATTATGAACTAAGTATGACTGAAGTTCATTACAGATATGCACACTGTGTTCTCTCGTTTTCTTTACAGAAAACTAAAATACTTAAAATTAATTTAAATTGGAATATATAGAATCATAGAATAGTTAGGGTTGGAAAGGACCTTAAGTTCATCTAGTTCCAACCCCCTTGCTATAAGCAGGGACATCTCACACTAAACCATGCCACCCAAGGCTTCGTCCAACCTGGCCTTGAACGCTACCAGGGATGGAGCATTCACAACTTCCTTGGGCAGCCCATTCTAGTGCCTCACCACCCTTACAGTAAAGAACTTCTTCCTTATATACCATCTAAACTGCCCCTATTTAAGTTTGAACCCATTACCCCTTGTCCTGTCACTGCAGTCCCTAATGAAAAGTCCCTCCCCAGCATCCCTATAGGCCCCCTTCAGATACTGGAAGGCTGCTCTGAGGTCTCCATGCAGCCTTCTCTTCTCCCGGCTGAACAGCCCCAACTTTGTCAGCCTATCTTCTACATATTTGCTTTTCACTCATCAAGGGAAAAAACCTAAGATAGCTTTCCATTTAGACAAATGTATTTTTTCTTTTTTGGGGTGCAATATATGTCTGAATCATAGTGCATGGTTTAATCCCAGCCACCAGCCAAGCTCCATGCAGCCACTTGCTCATTCCCCACCCTGTTGGGATGAGGGAGATATTGGAAGGGCAAAAGTGAGAAAACTTGTGGGTTGAGATAAGGACACTGTAAAAGGTAAAGCAAAACCTGCAGAGACAAGCAAAACAAAACAAGGAATTCATTGACCACTTCCCATCAGCTGGAGAAGCTGCATGTACATGCATACATAAACAAAAAAATTGTTAAAAGAAACCCAAACAAACCAAAACATGGTCCAGAGCATGGGCTTCTAGACTACAGGCATCAGAAAGAACACTTGCAGCCTGTAAAGACATATAAGCAGCCTCCAAAATTACTTTTCAGAGATTCTTGTGCTCCTGGACATGTGTATTTCAAGAGGTGTAAACCACAGGTCAGTCTCAACCTCAGTGTCCATCTTCCTCAACAAAATTGAGAATAGTGGCTGAGGAAGAACTGAGAGCTTTTCTCAAAAGCCAAAGTTTACTTTTTGTGATGTTCAGCATGCAATGATGAGAGAGTTAGAGGAGAAATGCCAGGCCAAAGCACCAATTCAGTTCTGACCAAAAGTTTTGCCTGACTTACTGGATCTCTGAAGTGTAGAACAGCTATCTTATGCAAATATAGGACATTTATGCAATTTGCATATATGTACTGAAATCTTACTGTTCACCTGTCAAAATTAATTCAAACTAAACAAGTCCTAACAAACTCAGACACATGACAGCAAGAGCTCATAACAGTACATCAAAATGGAAAATGGAGGCCTGATTTTCCTAGCTCTTGGACAGTTATTAATGCCTTTTTATATTTATATAGTATTTAATACAAGCACACTATGATCTTAGAGTCAAGCATGATTGATCATTATGAATTATGTATTAATAATGATTAATTGCAATGATTAACTGCTGCTGCTGAAGTCAATGACAACTATAGTTGTCATTGTTATGTTAATTTCCAACACTGTAAAAATGATGATGAACTAAATTGGCTTCATTTACTTTAACATAACCTATACTGTGTTTTAATTATTGTAAAGTCTGTTCAAACAGTTCTATAAATACCTTACTGGAAATCATGTCAACCCACATTCTCCTCATTCCTATATTATTAAAAAAGCTTGTTTAAATCAAGGTCAAAACATACGTCTTTCTAAGATAATTTATACGTAACGATATATTAGCCTTCTTTTCTATTTTTTAGGAGTTGAAAATGGAACACAGTTCAATGCAAAATTCCTGACTAGATCCAGCACCAGGAATTACCACATGGATGAGAACCACCCAGGTGCATTCAACCCAGAAGGAATGCAATGATTCCTTCGCAAGCCAGATGCTACCGTAAACGAGCCAGGTACCAAAAGCTTGAAGTTCTCACTCTGGTAGAAGGTAGCCATTTGGGCAAACAAAAATCATGCATCTACCCTGTGTCTGCTGAAGGATTCAGAAGGCTGTGGGGCATTAAGGAAAGGAGTCATGCACAGCAGAGTACTCAGGGACAAGAAGGACTGGTGATGGGCCATTAAAGAGTGCTGGTCCTTAGCAATGTAACCAAACATGGGAAAAATGATATAGAATAATGACTTCAGGGATCAGACCACTGTTGTCAGTACAAAGTAGTTTATGCACCATGGTATGAATTGGTAATGCCTGAGCAGTGGCTATCACATCAAGCCTTCAGTGTCTTCTGTGAGGCTCAGCAGCTGCCTGAAACTACTTTAACATCCATTGAACAATTCCAGTGACAAGGATAACAGGATGAATAAGATAAGATCCTGATGTAAAGAGCTCATCAGTACTAGTGTGAACAAGAGAAAACATGAAGTTTTGCTGGGACGTCTTGCATAAGTGGCTTATTCATGTGAATAAGGGTTTCATAGCTTGTACAGCTCAGAATAAAACAGGAATATTTGAAATAGACAAAAGATTAAATGTTCAGCCTGCTGCAGCACTCCTGTGTGTTGGCTTTCTGCTAAATCCTGGGTTGCCTTGCTCCTCTTCTGGCTGGTTTTCCTTTGCAGAGTACCGACAATGAATGAAAGCCAACAAAGAAAACCCCAATCCCTTTTTTTCCTATTGTCTCTCTCTGTTTATCCACAGAATCCCCAGGAATAGCATAAACAACACACAGGATAGGCTAGAACTCCCTACAGCAGTGGAAAACTGTCCACAGGAAAAGTCCAACCAATGGACAAAGCATGAGCAAACCTGTTATAGTGAAATAGAGTTAGCTGCAAGGATGGGTTCCATGTTTTCCTTGTATCCTTTGGAAGAGATATAGAAAAGAAGTATTACAGTATGTGAACAAATGTCTATTTTAATCCCCGAATGACAGCTTTTTGCTAGAGGCATACTCAGACTGCTGGTCATGATGGAAGCCTCGCATCCTCAGAGGACACAGCATTTGTTAAGCACAAGCGGAAAGCATGGTCCATAAAGATCCCATTTTCATTAAACAAACTGTAACAGGAAAGTTATTCCAAGTATAGAGTTGTGGGCACAGAAGACTTATGGCTCACCAGCTAGGATACCAGCCTTAAGTCTGACCTTATGTTTCTGTCAGTCTTCATAGCACTGTGGGCAAGACACTTAGTTTATCTGCCAGGTGGGCATTTCCTGCGAGCAAGAGGAGAGGAACAGTGATAAAGGTATCATCCCATCTCTCCTTCAAACCATCTGCCTCTGTGGTCCCATACCCTATTCCTTACCCATAGTGGTAGCACTAGGGGTGACCCTGGCTGCAGTGATATATTTCATCTTCCTTTTAGCATCTGCCAAGCCAACACTCCATCCCTTCTTGTCCTGGGGCCACTGCAGCTCTAGCATGCAGGCAGCCTCATCTCATGGGAAAAGGGGCTGCTCTCATCTTGTGTAACCCACGATGGGTGCTCAGCCTGAAACATAGCCTCACCCTGTTCCTTACCTGTCCTCAGCTCCTAAACTGAAAAATGAGATGGGTGTGTTTCCTTGCCTTGCGGGATAGTGCGAGGAAGCACCACGCAGACATCGAGCGGCTAGTCAGAGTGGCTATGTGAATGCTCACCTCTGACAGCTGCCCCCTTCTGGTCAGCCTTTTCATAGTACACTGAGCTACCTTGCCTTTTTTTTGCCCCTCTGCCCAAATCATACCAATTGCTGCAGTGGGAACGAGAGCTGAGGTCCCTCAAGAATAGTGCATCGAACACAGAGTGCATCAATGAGATTTGGGAGATGTAGAATAATAATCTTTAAAAATCTGCTCTCCTTCTTTTAGCTTTTATTTATTATGAGCCTAGAGTTTGGAATACAGCAACATTATCTCATTAGCTGAATTCAAAATAATTAAGGACCATCTGAAGATTCATTCCCCAATACCTACAAACTGAAAAATAAAACATAATCATACAGTTATAAATTAAAAATATGGGCCTATTAACCATATGCTTCAAAATTATTAGGTGTCTGCCCTTCTCATTTGTACTTAGAAGAGACACCTATGTTCTGATTTAAATACCCCTAGATATACTGGCTGCAAAATGCCAGCCTTACTATTCCATGTACAAGTAATCAGAGGTAAAATAAAATACAAATATTAAGCTAATCATATGCCTCGAAAACCATAACCAACACTCAACATTTGGGTGGTTGCAAAATGTTGCCTCTATGGATTTCACAGTATTCCCAAATTACAATCAGTTCAGTGAAAGCCACCAGCAAAATTTGAGATTATTGCAATCACAGTTTCCAAAGTAATGTTTTAGATTTTGATTGCATATGTCACAACCGATTACTAGGTTTTGGTGGTGATGGGTAGATTCGTAGCTCTTTCCACATTAAGAAAGGTCATGTGTGGTCATATGAAAAAGTGTCAGATGCTTTGTGTAGCCAGGGCTATTACACCACACCATGACCCTTTCAAAACTGGAATATAGGAAATGCAGGAACTTCTGTTTGCTCAGGAACAGCCCAAGGCAAAGAGGTCAGGTGGCTGGCCCAGTGTCAAGCCTCCAGTTTTACTTCCCATGTTCCTTCCTGCCCCAAATTCAGATCTTGTTTTGTAAGGGAATAAATTCTCTCCTCTTATGCCTTCAGGAAGAAACTGCACAGTTCTCAGCTGTAATGTTGAGCATTTTTGTTTTCTTCAGCCTCCTGATTTTTTACTGTATCATTTTGCAGGTTGGTTTTATGTTTCTGGGGTTTTTTTTTCCCTTTTCAATTGTACCACCCTGATGGTGCTATCTTTATAAAGTATCTGAACCAAGAGATCTCATCTCTAGAGATTATTAATATTCAGAGCATCTTTTTCAAAGTGCAGTAAGAGCTGTTGGCATGCTGAAGGACTGACTACACACACACACACATGCATGTACACAGAAATATAATTTGAAATCATTGTAGATCCCAGGACTCTCATTTACAAAGGACTCTCATTTACCATCATTTTCTGCAGTTACAACTTTTTCTCCCAGCCTTATTAATGAACACTCCCATGGGGATCAAATATCAAAGCCTGATATCCCTGTCTAAGGCAAACTATCATGTAAATCAGCGGCGTCTGAAGAATAAAACAGGAAAAGCTTAAGCCAGCCAGTTGCCTCAAGATTAGGCTTACTAAATTCAGCAGTGGCAGAAGGACAAAGGTCAACAAGGGGCTTTACATCTCTCTAAGTTTTTCAAAACTGACATGTTTTACTTGGCTTGAAATGTGAGGTGTTGTTTTTATTGTGGCTTCCAAAGTCAGCAAGCATCAATATTTTGGAAGATGCAAGCACTGCTCTATTTATTATTTATTTCTACTTCTGTCACTGTAGGTTGTGAGAGCTCAAGTTCTGAACAATGACTGTGCTGCACTGAGAACTGTTCAAATATAAGGAAAAAACCAGAGGTCCTGGACACAAGAAAGCACCACAGTTAACAAAGCACATGTTTTTCTGATTTGCCAAAATTAGGAAGAAATTCATACATAAGATGGTCCCTATCTTCCAGAGATCTTGCAATGTGTAACACTGCTTTCAGTCAACCCTAATGGTAACAAGTGTTTCCTTCATCTAGCAAGGCCTTTGTGTAACTTTGGGATGTGACACTGTATGAACACACAGAGCAGAGCAGGACACAGAAAGGCTTTGGTACAGAGGTATAAAATAACTGCAGTTGCTGCTCTCGCCTTATGCAATAAATAAATCTGTCTAGCACTGCTAATGCCTGCAGCTATCAAGCATCCTTTCCTGTAGCGTAAAATGGTGGGCATATTTAAGCTGCAAGACTGGGACTCTGGCTCATCGCCACCTACAGCATCTGGTGCTGGTGTGCCATGAAGCAGGCAGTGCCATACATCTGAGTGAAGCTCATCACAACTGTGACACTTGACCTGAGCTCCATCCTTTGCACTTGAGAGGGGTGTTCAGATTGCTGCTACCAGTGCAGCACACACATTACATAGGAGCATACTGCAGAAGCCAGGTCTCAAACTGCTCCTTCAGCTATATGGAGAATTTATCCTGAAATGAGTTTGTACTAATGACAACACTGAGGATCCTGAGGATATAAAATATCATTATCACTGCCTTGTTTCCTAAAATGCAGACTGCAGGAAGCATTTCTTAGCAGTTCAGAGATTATTAACAGCTAAAAATGTTATTGTTCTGCCACACTGATATTTTTGCCCTCTTAATGAACCCTTCTCTTCTAAGAGTTCTTTGAATTTATATTTTCAAAATGAAGATAACTGAGAAGCTCAGGGCATTTTAAATGGCCAGAGACCCTATTATCCTGATTTCTTAAAGAATGTTCAGACATATACAATAAATTGCACTGAATTATACATATTAGAACAATTAATGAAGAGCATTAGAGAGTCAAGGCATTTCAGAAAGCAGATGCCTTATCCAGTAAACTTGCTAATACTTGCATTAGGTTGAAATGAATAACAAACTGTCTGAGATCTCCTATCAGCAATAAAATCCAGTATTTTAAAATAATCTCTTTCCCTAGTAGTTATTTAAAATGCCATGAGACTTTCCAGAATCTCTTTTGCAATACTTCATTAAAACACTTTGTAAATGATTGAAAATGAAGGGAGACCCACTACGATTTTTATAGTTCTTTGCCATGTTAAACAGTCATCTGTTTCCTGTCTTTAACATATACAAACATGCACTGTGACTGAAGGAGAACAGATTCTCCTATCTCTGTCTGAGTATACATACCATAGAAGTGCTACACAGGTAACCTTCCTTCTGTGGTGTAACATAAATCACATATTTGTCCCTAAGCTTCAAGCTTTACTTAGTCATTATTTTCATGTTTCAAGCTTTTTTCAAAGTGAAGATGACTCTTAATGACCATCTGATGATTATTAATACAGTGGTGGCAGTGCTGACTGGCAGGAAATTACAGGTCTGGGTTGAGATCTGCAATGGTCTTGGTTCATTTTAGGTAGCTAAAAGAAGTAATCCTTGAGTTAGATTAGAATGCCCTTTCACAGAAGCCTGAGCATGGTGTGGTGCAAAACCACAGCCTCCCATGGGAAGAAACCTCTCTTTGGGAAACTGCATGTGGATGGAGTGTAATGCCTCTGCTCCTCCATCACTAACCTGGCATCACTATGTTGTACACAACAGAGATGGAGTAAGGGACATGGTGATTTTAGACTAGATCATTTTCAGGAAGGAATGAAGTGATGATCACATGAACCTAACCCATCCATATAGATGGCTTGCTTTAATATTCCATTGTGAAAAGACAGCTGCAGTCTAGACAAACACCTGTACAACAGACAATCTCTCTTGGTTTCACTCACCTGTAAATCAGAGCACATTCTCCTTTAGACCAGTTTCACTAGTCCTCGCGATCCCTTTGGTGCTTCCCTGTAGGCAGGTATCAATATTGCTGATGAAATGCATTACAATTAACTGTTGGTAAAGAAATTGAAAGAAACTGAGCGGATGCTGTTCAGTAATTATTTTAGTGACAGTCACTTAAATTTGCCCATGTTAGTTTTTGAGAGTAGGTTTACTAAGTCTTTCACTCATAAATACTTTCCATAATGGAAGACTGAGATAAAGGATTGTCAAATCTAAATGGTAGTCAGATTATGCTCAGTTTCACAAGTTCACTTTTTAAAAAAATTGGGTTATCTCCTATTTCAGTGTGTCTATATTGAGTTTCACCTGTGTACCGTTATTGTGCTTCAGAATTTTACAGTAAAGTGCTGTGAATTTCCATCGAGGTATAAAGAGTGTCATTTTTATCCTTAGTGAGATGTCAGTAGTCAGCCACAAAGAATAACACACCTATGCAAGTTGCTGTATTTCTGAGGGGGCACCAGCCTTCCTTCAGTTTCTATGTTCTTCACCTCAACATCACAAACTGATTGTACAGGTTTTTAGTTCTCAGAAAGCCAGCAGGTTAGCTTGGGTATTACATATCCCCAGGTCCTGCTAATAGTTCACTAGCTTCTGAAGCATGGTAATTGAGTGCAAGAAAGAAAAAATGTGAAGAAAATGACCTGACTTACATTCAGCTTGGCAAATTCAAATGCAAAAAAACTTCTTAGGGAAAAAACTATTCAAAGGAGGAAATGTCTGCTTAGCACCCTAATAACCTGTCCTGCTGATTAGTAAGGAATATTGTATATTTATGTTTGTTTGACTTTTGAGCTAAGCAGAAGCACACTTAAATGATCCAGACATTGGTACCCAGTTCTAATATCTGAAGACAGCTGGATCAATTAAATCAATAGCAAAGATTACCTCTGTAAAGCACAGTATTTCCAGAGTGTAACTAATAGGAAATGAAATCATTGGCATTGAATGGATACATACAGTTCCTCTTAATTACACTTCATTACCCAAGAGCAGTCCTTGAAAGTGATACAGAGCAAAACAGTATGCAACCAGTTTAATGTTTTATAAGTTAAAAAAATTACCGTGGGATATGATGCATACTAAAAGAACATAGCCCTACTGTTGTCTTCTCATTTATATTTAATGACTACTGGCCCTTTAAATGATGGAATTTACTTTCATCTGTGAATGGATGTCCTTTGATAAGAGGCTACTTAATTAGTGATCAACAGAAACCATTTTCAGCAATCTGGATACACCAGTCTTAATCCTAGTCCTTCACAGGTAAAGACAAAAGGGGTACTTGAACAGTTGATATTTTTTCTTTATTGGCCAGAAGAAAAATCTGATATAAAGGAAAATTTGGACTGATCCAAAATACTATCTAGAGGCAAAAGAAAAAGAAAAAAAGGTGTTAATGATTTATCTTCTAGTGAGCATGCTTTTGCTAACTAAGATGAAGAGGTTTTTGATGATTTTTAGAAGAGTAAAAATAAGTTGACAGAGACGTAGCAAGACAATTTTGAAATCAAAACTCAAAACTATGTTTGGTGGTTTTGTTAATTTTCCATGCTTTCGTAGCTTTTCCCTGATACAATTTTATAAATTAAACTGCTTCACAAAACCTTTTGGCTGGCTCTATGCCATTTTTTGATGTATTAAGTCTCAACAGAAAAAGCTCCTCCAATGGTAGACCAAACAATGGGAATTTTGCCACCAGACTAATGAGAGAGAGTCTGAGCCCTTTATCTGCTTTGTATCTGCTTTTTTGGGAAATGGCCAGAATTTGGCATCAGTTACTTCATTAATCTGTGGACAGCAAGACCTTCCATGGTTATATTAGAAGAGCAACAAAACCTAGGAGGAAATAAGCATGTATGCTTCAAGCAAAGAGCTCTTTCTATCTGACAGACGGGCAGAAAGAAAATTACCCTGTGCTTGTGTTCTGCTAGTACATGTCTTGTCATGCATGTGGCCATTTCAGAGTCTGAATGAGTCTGATTGATTTGGAAACTGATATTCTTATGTCTCATAATGTTTACTTTTAGCCATATATCACCCATGGATTTAGTGAAACTAAAAGCTCTTTTGCATCTTGAAAACAACCTGAAAGAAGATTTTACAGCCTTGTCACTTACAAATGCAGGTTGAAAACCCCAAAATGAGCACAAGGATCTGATTAAAATATCCCACTAATTGCAGTGAATGTTGAACTGAGTTCCCAAAGAAGCCAGCACATCTCATTTCATTACTTGAATTCTTTCCTACCACTTTTGATTGATGCATTTGTGGAGGAAGAGAAGTCCTCTAATGAGACCACAGATGTGGTGACTCTCACCTTGGGGCACTACAAATCTAATTTTAGTAAAACCTGTCTACCAATTTTCAAGAACCAGAATAGCAAAGAAGTGATGACATTTTTCTTGAACAAATGGCTGGTTCTGAGGTCTTTGACAGTGTGGGTTCCATTAAAATCTTGACATTTACCAGACCTCTGCATTTATCTTTACTGTTTTCTTTCTGTGATATTCCTCCATGGAAAACAGGAAATACTATGATAAGTTTAACAAATGCTTGGTGAATGTCAGCATTTTGATGATACTCTCTGTTTTCTGAAGTGGAAGGGATGGAGCTGTCACTTCTGAGGGTAGATAGGTCTGTTATCTGAGAAAGAAACAGCCATTCTGAAGATATTTTTCACATGAAACAGTGCTAAACTAACAGCAAGGGACTGCCTTGGAAGTGTCAGTCCATTCTTAACTCACTCTGTAGTGCCTAGATACTGTCAGAGCACCGTGTAGGATATATGACACAAAAGTCTTCAAATAACATGCTGATGGGCTCAGCATAAGAAATGGGTGAGACAGATATATATGTTACAATGCAACACCTCAGTGCAACAGAGCTTAGGCTGGTATATTTGTCACAGTTAGTTATAAAGAATCTTGCTACTGTCCTCAACAGTTTTCTTTCTCTTTTCTTAACTCAAACCATTAACTTGTGCTCTGCTTAAACATTCACAGAAATACACATATAAATATATATATATTTATGGACATAACACATTTTTTTAAAAAGCATCTTCTTAAGACAATGTAAGACACCCAAGCTCATGTGCTGAGACCTCATTGCAACAGCCTCTATCATATTATTAGCTCTTGCCTAAAAACTGCAGCCTGGATGTTCACGGTGTGCTGAGTACGAGCAAGGTGCTTCCTCATGCAGGTGTCATGGGTGTTAGGTGGAAATCAGGTCTCCTCACTCAAAGGTGGGAGATCCCACTCCTACCCACATGTTGCACAAGTATGTGTACACCCCAGGAAGAGAAGAATGAGTTCAGGGTCAGTGAGGTGCCTATTAGAGACATAAACCACAAAAATTATATTCATGGTTGGTAACTGCATCGTTTTTCTCCTTTTGGATTTTTTCTCCTAGGCAGGACAGCTTAGTGGCAAATCTAATTTTTCCAAGCACCAAAACCTGACAGCTCTATGACTGGACTCCTAGGAGGTGCAGTGCACTGGATGACCAGAGACAAATTATGCCCTCTGAACACCCTCTTTTTGCTTCTACTTTACAGGCGCTATAAAGCTTCCTCCTCGTCATGTGTTTCAGTAACTGCTCTTACTGGTAAGATGGCAAAAGGCAGTAACACAAGCAGTGTGTGTTATGAATTCACCAATGCTCTTAAGGGTGGAGTCCTTGATCAGTGGAATTTACATTTCTTAAGTGCCACAGTGGAATTACACTGTTCATCCTAATGGTTAGTGTCCCCTTCATAGCAGGTCCAGAACCCTGAAGAAGTAATCAGGCCCCAAGTAATCAAGCCCTCTTATCTTTCATTGCCAGTGTTCTTCCTAAGCACTCTGGGGGCAGAACTAGAGACATCACAAGGGTTTAGCAGCTGTGAAGCTGTTCTTTTTCTGTTTTCTTTCATGGACATATGTGTAAATCGGGATGACTCAGTTGAAAATGCAGTGCATTTACTTAGGCATAAAAGCGATGAGAATCTGGCTTCATATATTCTATTTACTCAGAAAAGTAGTAAACTCTCCCCAGGCATGGAGCTAGGCCAAGCTATGTGGCCCTGGCAGGGCACAGCTATAAAATAAGGAGGGCTAAAATTTGGCTCTAAAAATTTAATCCCAAGGAGTAATTTGATTCCTTTTAAATGCAGCTTCGTTTTCAATTATTTTTCTCAGCATGCTCTCCCATTGCCTCTATCCGGAACATGAGCTGTGCCATTATGTGCCTGCGCATGGCCAGAGAAGCACGCAGACCGCTGCTAAGCAGGGGGTAGCAAACCCATACTTCCCTGCTTATATGGCACCTGATAAAGGTACCCTCATACTGCCCAGGGCCTCAAGGGGCCATGGTTTAGTGAAGCTACAGAATAATGCACAAGCGGTTCAGAAATAATCTGCAAACAATGTCTGTGGCTTTGACTGCACTGCACAGTGCAGAAATGGTTTAGAGACCCCCAGGCTGGCTTCTCACAGCACAGCACAAGCAAAGCCACGGAGAGCTGCTGGCTCAGGTCCTAGAAACAGATAACTGTTTCAGTCACATAGCAGTTGGGGTATCGCCTGCTGCTCTGGAGCTTGCTCGCTCAGTGCAGTCATTACCTTACTATGCTGTATTCTGTGTGACAAGCATGTTATATACGATAGAGTAAAAAAGGGATGCTGCTGATGTTCTCCTTATTGTTCCTATCAGTGCCTTAAGATGACAGCACACATTTATTCAGGCACTTGCAGGGACTCAGAAGAAACTGACAATGCTCTGCACTTTTCCAAAACACAGAACTTAAAATATATATGCAATTGTCTACATTATGACACTCAAGGTAGCAAATATTTGTTAACTTAATGGCTCTTAACTCCTCAAATATCAGTGAAAAATGGGTCAGTCTTTAAAATAGGAATACCAGAGATTCTTCCCTTTTCAGAGTTCTGCTAGATCAGTAATAACTGTGTGTATGCTGATATTTTATATGCATAATAAAAAATCAGGATGTGTAGACTAATCCAGTACAATTATTTGAATTTCCAAGTTCTAGAAAGATACCAAGGAAAACAATACAATGGTGGGTTTTTTTCAGAAAACTATGTAAATATTAGTGGGATTTTGATCACCATTTCCTAATGCATTTGCTACTTGAGGATAATGCCTCAGCAGATGAAAAGGCACAAGAAACACACAAGGCAAACTCATACTCGACTCAGAACTGGGTTGCCGATGTAAGTAAATTGATTACCCCCCCCCCCAAAGCCACAGAAAAATCCTCTTCAGGATGTTCTAGAAAGCCAATATAGTAATATTAAGGTATCTATCATAATTTTACACCTATTGAGCTACAAACACTTACCTCAAATCTCACATTGATCTTCACAGAAACTAGTCAAAGATGAACTACATATCATCGCACTGCAACACTAAAATGTAATTACTGAACCCTCCCACAGCAGACAGTAATTCTCATGTACGGTTTGATTTTTGCTTTTGACTACAAAGTCCTAAGCACCACTTCACTCAGACTCGCAGCAGTGTAATCTGAGGACTGGAACCCACCCTCTCAGTAAGGCACAAGCAAGATACAGCATCTAGTCAAGATGACTTAATGGCTGGTGGGGGATTTTGATCAAGAATTTGGAGCAATGGAAAGCCATCAGAGCACTTTTTTAATGTATTCAAATCAGAGAATTATCAATGATAGACTGAATTTTTATCACAGCCAAACAGCAATCAGGTTTTGGCCCTTGTATTTGGCAGTTTTATCAATGATTTGGAGGAACACAGAAAATCATGATCTTTGCTACCACTTATGGCTAAAACCAGGTAAGTGCTAAATGAGAAGGAGTGATACAGAAAAAAATTGCCTGCTAGATTAGACAAATGAGCAAACACTGAGTACTAGAACACAGTGCTACAGCTATATGCAAAAGAATATGATGTGTAAGACACACTTATAGGACAGGGAGAGTTTACTTCAGGGACTCTCAAAATCATTTAGGAATCATAGTGAATAATCAACAGTACATGAGTGCCTAGTGTGATGCTGCATCCAAAAGAGACAATACAGTCCCTGAAAGAATAAACAGGAGAATATCTGTAGGCAGACATTCTGCAGGCAAGCAGAAGGGAATTATATTAAGTCTGGATTTGGCACTGGTGCTTCGTATTTGGAAGTTTATGCTGAAATATGGTGTCCATGATTCATGTGGGATGCTGATAAATTGGAGAGGGTTCAGAGAAAATCAGTGAGAATCATTACAGGACTGGAAAGCAAGCCTTTAAACACCAGGACAGTTATGTAGTCAGTTCATCAAAGAGGTTAAGGGATAACTTCATCAGAGTCCTTACATAACAGGAAAGAAAACTTTGATAATAAAGTAACAATATTCAGAAGTAAAAGTCATAAAGAGAGTAGAAATGAAGTCAACATTTCTACCAGTCACTGAAAGAATCTAAAAAGATCTTTCCTAGGCTCACAAATTTGGAAATGTTAACAGTAGTGTTGGAGGTTACTCTAAAAGAGTTTCTTAGGTTAACTAAGACAAGAATTAATTTGGGAAATGTCTGTTTTGTATATCAGGTCAGGCTATTTTATTAAAAATAGTCCATTTGATCCACATAGTCTAAAAATAAGTTATAAGTAAGAAGGTGAAGCCAAGGGAGACCATGCATTCAGAGAGTCAGCACAGACTAGAATCTAGAACATATCAGCTCCTTAATCAAAGATTTGAAAATTTAGAGGACAAACTTACCCCTTGCTATCCTCTTTTCTGCACAACTGACTCATAACTCCTACTGACCTGAACATTTCTTTAACACTGAGAGATAAAACTCTAAACCAGCTAGTTTCTCAGAAAGCTTTGTAAGGCTTGTTGCCTTGATGACTCACATTCAGTGTGTAATACCCAGAACACAGGATACAAGCTCCAGGTTGTACTACTGCCATGTAACTGAGCAGCTTCTTAGTCTCCAGTTCCCATTTCTGTAAAGGATTTTCAGTCCTAAATACAGAACTGTGCACTGGTATTTGTTGAACATCATGTTATTGATTTCAGCTGTGTATCACCCTGATTGCAGTTTCACCTGGACCAGAGTTTTTTAGACTGCTTAAAGAACAATGAGGGAATGGGCCAAAAGCCTCACTGGAATGGAGATATCGCATCCTTCGCTTCCTTGCAGTACCCACTGGAGGTCCAATACTGTTCAACAAGACATTGTTTCAATGTTATTTGCCCTTGATAAATCCATGCTTGCTATGTCTTATCACTATGTCTTATCATCTGCTTTTTCTAGAGTCTTACAATACAAAAATTCAGTCTCCTAGTCTCCAATTCCCTTTTTCCTCTATTCCTCATTCCATTCTCTTTAAAAGTGAGCATTATACCTGTCCTCTTCCAGACTTCTGGAATTCACCTATCCCTTCAAGATATTAATCACTCTCCAGCAACTGCTCATCCTGATTCCTTAAATACTCTAAGAGTATATTTCAGCAGGTCTGATGACCACAGCATGCTTAATGTATCTAGTTATTATTTGACCTGATCTTTGACTATTTGGTCAGAATTCTTGTCCTCTCATTAACTGCTCTTAATCATATCAAGGTGAAACCACAATTTCATTATTTTTAACATTAAAAAAGATAAAGCTGACTGTTTCTGCTCCTGTCTCCATTACATAAGAACTGTATTTTGCTCTGTGTCCCATAAAGGAACTATATTTATAGAAATTTTTTGTTGCTTCATAAATCCATCACCAGTTGTAATTAAATGTCTTCATTAGCATTTTTAGTCTTGTCTATGCATGCCCATATATTTTTTAATACTCAGCCTCCAGCACCTTGTTTTCTCTTTGATTTTCATGTCATTCAAGAGGTCCTGGTGTTGCATTTTGGTGGTTTACTACAACCACTCTAATTTTCTTACATTAGGATAGATAGGTTTCTGGTTGGCTTTTTGTGTTTTCTCCTCTAGAAACTTCCAGCTCTCCACTTTGAGTTTGAATTCCTCCCTGAAAACTTGCCTAATAATTTTCTGAGTTTACTTAAGTTCACTGCTATTATCTGACTGTTATCATGATGCATGTAAATCCTCAGACCTTCGCTGCATCCAGTCTTCTGTAGGACATGAGCCATTGATCTGCCACATCAAGCCATTGCTGGCACATCACTTTCTATGTCTCTTCCAGAAGTTCTGCTCCTGGATGCAGCTCTCTGCTAACACATTAGTTCATTCCTCCTGCCTCTTCCCTTCCTGTGCCTTGCCATGAGTCCTCACAGGTATCATGATGGTCTGAACATCTACCACTTAATCTAAATGAGGGACTATCTTTGCTCCTGGCAAAGTAATTTATTAAATTCTGGAAGATCAGCCACTAGAAGGAATCTAAACACAACCTACAAGCATGTTAAGCTCTCTGCCTTCAATCCCTTTCCTCTCACATGGTGGCATTTAGAATGGCTTTATGCATAATGAAAATCTACTTTTACAACCTTTGATAGACAACTATTTGAAATGTCTGTTCTCTGCAATGAAAATATCTTTGCTGAACTACAGCTGCTGTGGGTTAGCTCTGAGAGTCTATTTCAGTCGTAAATGAACACATTAACTCCCTCTCACTGTCTCTAGATGCAGTACTGAGCTTCCTAGGGCTCAGTTGTCCAGGCATTCTTGATGAAGTGCCTTTTGCAGAAGCAAAATACCAAAGCATGCCACAGACTAGCAATTTTGGTTGGTGTGTTTCCATCCCGCTGAGTTTATATGTCTTGCTAGAGATGAGAACATGGTAACAGTTGCTGAAGAAGGGGGAATGTTGACAGCTTGAAAGACAGAAAAAACCTCAATGATTTCTTCGAAAACATTCTCTTCCTGCTGAAGACATTAATGGGGTGTGGGAGGCACCACAGACAATGGGGATGGGACACGGATGGCCAACTTTAAAAGCTTGGAGTGATTTGAACATTTTGTTGCATTGAAAGTCAAAAAAAAATGCGTACCCCTTTAAGTCCTACTGACATACTGGGGCTGGTAACTAACTGCACCCTGTGGTTTGCATTACTTTTTTATGTGTTCCTGTTTTTATAGAGTGCTAAATGGCTTAATTACATTTTACTGGCTTATTCTGCTCGTTTTCTCATAACCTCATTAATCTGCACACACCATTTTCTTCCCAAAATGGAGAATACACAATCATTTTCATGTAATAGTATCTCTAGGTATGTGCAACTGTCTGACAGGTATAATGTGGTTTAATTCACTATTTATTAGGAAATCATCAACTCTGCATAAAGGTGCAAGTTATTAATAAAAAGCATAAACTGGGCAGAGTAAGGTCTTTAGCAGCACATCAAGATTTAAGTACTTGGTGGTGCTGGCGGAGTGGAAAGGATGCACTGTTGAGTCTACTTAATTATCTTTATCTTACTTGTACATGAGGAGATTGCTAGTGTTTACCCAGATACTTTCATAGGCCCTAAATGCATGCCTTCCAAGCTTGATCCTGCTACTATCTGTACCGAAGCAGACATCATGGGGTGTCTGGATCTTTGCTAAATAAAAAGCAGAGGCATATGGATTGCAGAGCCGCCTCACCACACTCTTCACTGCAAGGTAGGTTTCACAGAGCAGAAGAGTATTTTCTGACATGTCCAGGATGACACATCCTTAGGTTTTAGTGAAGCAGGTAGAGGAAAGATCAGTTGTTTTGACTTATTTTGAATGAGATATGGCACAAGGAAGCAGACTGAAAGGTCCAGCATCACAGAGATCACATACAAGATAAGGAGATTTGAAGAGGAAATTGGATAGCTTCCTGCCATTGCCCCTATTGCTTTCCCCTGCCCCTAAACATTATACACTTGTTATTTTGGCTATTTAAATAAACCAAGTTAAAATAGGATCTCAGAGTCTCTGAGCCAAGTGAAACAAATGGCTTCTGAAAAATTGGTATTTCAAATAAGTGGTCTTGAGTAGAGCCCAAAGGACTGCTGAAGAGAAGGGATGTTCTATTATGCCTCTGATTTCACCTTTGTGAAATATTCCTGAAGGGAAGATGTTGTGAAAACCTACTGGCCATTTCAACCAATGATAAAAATCAGTGAGACTTCTCTAGAAGTAAAATGGCAATGAGCAGAAGCTTTGAATTTCACTGGAGGTACTCTATTGTAGTTTTAAATGAGGGGTGTCCTACCTACATCCCTTTATTTTGCAGCAAGATATTCTGCACTTTACAAACATGTACGACACATGAACAGGGTTTCTACATCAAGTTGTGTGATCAAATGCGCTAATTTAAAGACATTGCTGATGATTTATCATCTCCTAAAAATGTTTTATGTACTACTGTTGCAAATAACCCTCAAGGCAATTAGACATAAAAATAATAAGAAAATTCCTTCCAAGCAGTCTTACATTTTTCCTCTCTTTTTTTATTTTTTTCATCCTGTTTTTTTTTTTGTCTGCAGGAAGCCAGCAGTACACTGGAAGGCAGTGTATACCTGAAATAGCTGCCACAGAGACTTGAAATTGAAACTGGAGACGATCCAAGAAGAGGCAGGGGGCAGAGAAGAGAGGAGCAGGATGGGCAGCAGCTTTCCAAACACAAGTAGGGACAAAAGGACGAGCCATTGCATGAAAGAAACAGGCCTTCTGCTTGAGGGATCTGTAAAAACCTCAACTTTTTTCTATGAATCCCTGCAAAAATCCCACAAAACTGAGACTTCTTTTAAACAAGTCACTGAATCTCAAGTTACATGTTTACATTGCATGATTCAAGAGGCAGAAGCTACAATAATGGAAAAAATGGCCCACTACAGATTTGAGTGATGTACATCACTCTTTCTAAGCTAACTTTAAAATAAAATACATCTCCTTGATATATTGTAGGGTTTTTTTCTGATTGCTATATTGATTTCTTCTGCCTGTTTTTTTAACTATATTCTTCCTTTATATTTTTCTCATTTTCCCTTTTTCTTTTAAAATCTTTGATGCCACAAAACCTCACTTTCCTATTTTTCTTTAACCATATTTTTCAGAACAAAACCTGATCTTTTTTATTTAACTCCTAAACTGCTTCTTAGCTAAGGTCCCAGTCCTGAAGACTTACTCGCACATTATGCACATTACAGCTCTAACTTACTGTGAACTAAACATCCCATGTAAAACAACTGAAAAGACATTTCTGCTCAGCTCAGCTCAGCCATCCATCTAATAGATCCTTCTCTATTCTTTTTTACTAAGGTGGTTCTACAATAGTTGCCATGCATATAGAGTTGGTTATTTCCTACCGCAGTTTTTTTAAAGCAATAATAATCATAGATGATTGTCCACACTGGCTTGACAAAAGGTGCCTTTAGCTTTCACACAGAGTAACTTCGACTGATAAATTCTTTAGAAATAAAAAGGAAAAGAAATGGGTAAAACAATGCTATTAAATGATCTTATGGCCTGAGCTCTTCTTTCTTAAAAACTAGAAACCATTTTGAAATAATCACGTGGTCAAATAGAAAAGCAATTTTTTTTCCTCTTATTTTTTGTTTATTAAAGTATTTAATAGATATCAAAGGAATTGCAGTAATTCATCATTTAAAAGTAAGCCCACATTTGTATTACTGCAAGCACTAGTCTTCCTGCAAGATCATGCTTGCCAAACCAAACCTTCCTGTCGTGGTTTAAACCCAACCAACCACGCAGCTCGTTCACTCACTCAACCCCCCTTTCTTGCCTTCCCCTGCTTCCAGAGGGCTGGGGGGAGAATCAAAACAACTTCCAC
>NDXB01017357.1:862-20622 GCA_002631895.1 Agapornis roseicollis | reverse complement strand
AACAAAGAGAAAAAAAAAAAAAAAAAAAAAAGGGGGGGGGGAAAGGGACAAAAATAATACAGCTCAACAGGTCAGGTAAAAAGTTTATCTAGTGCAGGATCCCATCTCAGAGAGCCACCAACAGTAAGTGCCCAAAGAATAGAGAAGCATGCAGTGATACTCTCTCTGGACTATTCTCTCTGTGGTTCAGAGCCTTTAATAGCCTGTGACAAATCTCTCTCCAATGGACCTGAGTAGTTGTTCTTTAAACCAATTTAAAATGTTGGTTTGAATCTGACATCTGACAATGCAGGTTGGTGCTTTGTGCTGAAAGACTCAGCATAAACAGACAATCCCTATTTATCCTCTATATGGCCCATATGATTTAGTAGAGACTAAATCTGAGATATTTTTCCTCAGCCATCCTTCTTCCAAAACAATAAACACATCACAGAAAAAGAAGAAGAAATTGAATGATATTTCCATGCAAAGTGGTTGCAAGTTACTGCCATTCCAGTTAAAGAGCCTTTTGCACCACTTCCAGCTGGTGCACTTCCCACTACTGTCAGAGTTGAGAATCTTATCCTATGCTTTATAAAACCCTGGGAAAAAAATGTGAGACTACAGTGGTATCAAAGTGCAACTACAAATTGAAAGCCAACACCTTTGCAGCCTTGCTGGTTCTACAAAAGAAAAGTTTGAGAATATAAGTGAAGCGCTCCCTACCATATTTTATACCTTTTTTTTTGCCTCTTCAAGGAGTATTAAGAACCTCATTTTAATTAACCTGGACTGACAGTACCAGAGGCCTGAACACAAAGAACAAAACTCTCCATATAGACACCATTATAGCAAAACCTCTTCATGTGCAGGAGGTCAGCTCGGTACTTCTCTCTGCTCATGCAACAGGTTGAGGAGAAGTACATGGTGGTACATGTGGAACAGCCACAACAGGAGACCATCACATATCTCCAGACACACTGGGTGGTTAAAGCTGTCCCAGTCACCTCTGAATATCTCCTGTGACCAGGAGTTATGGGCCTTCCAACACTTTGATAGGGAATTTAATGAAATTATTGATGTCAGGTCTGAGTCCAGCCCAAGATTTTTGTGATACATGCCTTCCTCGAAACCAGAAATTGGTTGCTTGGTTTTTTGTTTTCTCTGTGGGCCTCTTGTCTATAATTCCAGTTTTTCCAGCAGAATTCCATCCCAAGATGAACTGAGCAACTTTTGACCAGCAGTTTCACAGCCGGCAGATGCATTATGTTTAGGCACAAACAACACAAAATGAACAAATCATTTGTTCAGTTTGTGTTTTGTGAGTAATAATTATTACTTCACATGTGCCCTGATACTTTAGGATAATCACTTAATTAGCTAAATATAAATAAACAATTGGTGCCAAGCCCCACTGGAGAACATTCTTGGCGTTATGATGGATCCCCCAAAAGAAAGCCTGGCAACAGGAAAGACAGTTCTAACAGCCACCTGCTTTGGATCTGGCATGAGTAGATGGACAGAGGCTTTTAGTCTCTTTCAGGATGCTACCCTGCACAGTGGGGTATTAAAAACAGCAGCTGTGGTGTCAACATGGTTCTTTGGAGTGTTTTCAAGCCTCATTTCTTTTCCTCAGAATGTGTACATTTTAGCAGCTATAGATTAATTTCAAGAATGAGCACTGTAGAAAAGGTTTCCTTTATGCTATGTGCACTTACAGCACAATATTATTTTCATGCATGTTATGACAGAGTGCAAGCTGGAGATAGGCTGTGCTCTTTTCAAAACAAAACAGGCTTCCAATTGTGCAACACTGTCTTTATGGGTGCATTCAAAGCCCTCAGCACAGCAATACCTTGGCCTCCCTTTTGGGGGTCTAGGAATATGTTTCTTTGAAATCAGTCATGTGCACAGTTACAGAGAAGTGGGTTTTAAACAATGTGAAACTAATGCCATTGTTCATACTGGCCTGTTTTAAATGTCTCTATATGACTAGTGGCTGGTATATTTAAAGGCATTTCCCTGCTCTCCCAGTCTGTGGCAGCCTTAAAGAGTCAAGTCCTCTGACTGCCATTACCCTCCAAGCTAACTGGAGCGGCTGCGAGGTCCTCAGGCCTGTGCCTGAGCAGATACCTGCTTTTGCTATTCAGTGACCACTGAACTAGGGCCAAAGGCAGTCAGGAAAAAAGATACCCTGCCATTTCCTGTTCTTGAAGGTACCCAAGTCCCTAAGAAACAAGAGTAAACCAGGATGCAAAATGGAAAGCAGTTGAATGGGGTGAAGCTGAACCCTTCTGTTTTGCACTACAGTGCAAAGATAGGTGAATTTCAGTACCACTAATGAGATTGTGGGTTTCTTCTACTCTATCACACCATCCAAGGCTGAAAGAATGTAAGACCTGTGGTCAAAGCATGAAAGAATACTTGAATAAGATCCTGTGAAATCAGCTAGGTGTGCCCCTCACCAATTTACAAGACAGAAAGATGGAGGTGTACAGGCACATTGTCACAGTAATCCCAACAATTTTCTTTAAACCACCTGCTTACACTAAATGGTATTTTCTATTTGAAAACCTCTTAACACCAAACAAGAAATAAGAGTTACTGACAGCATTATGTAGAAGTCAGGGCCTTGAAGTGCAACCCTGAATATGCAAGCACTTGCAGATTTTCTTTACAGATGCCTGTGCATGTGCCTGCAAAAGAGATGTGTGCATGTTTGTGGCAGAGCAGACATCTGCCCGTCTGAACACACATAACATCAACATGTAATTTTCCTCACACAAATGTCTGCAATTTAATTGCAAAAGTCTGGCTCTTGGTATTTTGAGAGTGAGGGATATGTCACTCACAGATGTACCAGCAATATTGGAGAAAGCAGGAAAAAATAGAAACAGGGAAAACACACAGAAACTTGTAAGTCTTTGGCTTTAAGAGACCTTCTACAACATTTTTTACTCCTGTATGAAGAATCTGTCAACCATAATAAAATGGCTTTTAATTGCTCAGTTCACTGCTTTTTAGTAGAATAGTAATTTACTTTGTGTTCTGACTAAATACAGTCTGAATTAATAGGTGCCCTGATAGAAATTGCCAACATGCTATGGCATTCTGCACAGATATAGGTATTAGATTAGATCAGGGCATATTTGTCACTTGCTTTATCTCAAGCTGCTAGGGCAGTACTGACAAAGAGTTTTGAAATCCTCTCTGCAGCACAGCATGTAAATCACAGAACAGCATTTTATTTTTCTTAAATGAGCAATTTATATTAGTCAGACAGCAGAGCAACACAGTGTAACTCTTGCAAATTCTCCTTCCTCCCTGATACTTCCTTGCTTTATGTACAAAATGCATGCTAACGTACAAATCAGTGTATACTAGCTATAGAGAAGACCCACATGTACCGCTATGAATGTGCCATGCGCCATTTCCCTCCCTATCAGGCAAATGTGAAAAGTAGGTACAGCATCAAGGTCTTTGCTGCCAGTTTCCCTCCTCCACCAGCTGAGCAGAGTGAAGACAGTGGCAGAGAGAACTGAGAGACTGTCCTCATCTTCCCAGCAACAAACCTGCCACTTGGCTGAGGTTCCACTTGAGTGGCCTGCAGGAACAGAGAGGAACCTTTCTATTCTCCATGGGGGCCTGCTGGTCACTATTGCTCCACTGAGCTGGCAGCCCACTTCACTCATGCAAAACTGAAAATTAAACCCATGGCAAACTCTCTTCTAAGTAAACTGAATTAAGTAGCAGGCAGGAGCGCCTCAGAGCAGCTTCCTGTGATCAGAGCACTTAGCTGGCATCACCACCGATAAGGAAGCACAGGCGGTGCTGCTTTTTATTCTCGATCTTATTACAGAAAACAAATTTACCAAGCATGAATTATCACTAAAATTCTTAATGCTCTGGCAGAGAAGAAAGTCAGATGCAGATGCTAGTAAATACGTGTGGCTGTGGGTGAGGATGCCTCTCCTCGGCACACCGCACGCTCCCAACTTTCGGCTATAAGCTGCTGCGGGAAATATTTCAAAAGACTGGCTGCAGAAAAAGGATCAGTTAATGTGCCGAGCGAGTTTTCAAATCCATTCTCAATTCTGCTGACAGCTGGAGACCCCCTCCCTGTGCTTGGTAATTACCCCAATATTTCCTGCACGCTTGTTTAAACGGCTTACACTTGGGTTGCTTGTGAAGAAGAGCTCTCCCTCCTCCGATCTGAGTCAGAAGAGAAAGTCAGCTTGCCTTATCGCTCTGCTTCACTCCATCTGCAGTCAGCAGGGGGGCTGCCTAATCGTTGTCCCTGGAATACGGGACGAGCAGGCTGGGGGACGCAGATAGATGTGACACCAAAGGAGACTGAGACTTTCCTACCGTGCTGGTGCCGCAGACAAGTCATCATGCTCTCGCTGTTTCAAAGGCGAATGAGGAGCCCCTTTAAACTGGAGGCCTGTCCCTTAATTATACAAATGCAGCGATCAAAGTTATTATCTGTCCTTACAAAGGCCAGAGCTTTAATTGAATGATGTGTTGCTACCTTTGAGAGAAAGTGTTCAATACTCCTGGAGAGCAAAGTGGCAGGAGGGGAGGGAATGGAAAAAGAAGAGCAAGCAATTGGAAAAGAGCAAGAGGAAGAAAGATGGTATTTAACAAGCAGACTGCTTTATATGGAAATGTAATGAATACAGTTGATAAAAAAAGGAAGAGACAAAAGTTGTGAGGTTTCAAGCTGTGAAAGAACTTCAAAGTGTATTCAAATGTCACATTGATTTTTCTTCAAATCTCTAAGTAGTAAGTTTTTGAAAAGACGAATATGATCCCCCATTTTATCCACTAGTATTTTATCTACAAGAAGGGGAGAAAAAACACAGTGTTTTTCTTTCACATGATATAATCCTTATATTGGAAGTCTTCATCTTTTTTTCCTAACCAAAGATTTCTTCCCTGTCTTTGAAAATGGTGACATCTTTACCATAGTTGTGTATTATACATGTAACTTTGAAGAATTTAGGGTCTGAGACCCTGTGCTATGCTGAGATAAGTGGGGACGAGCCATGCCACGGTGAGTCTCACTACTGCAGTACTCCAAGCCAACAACAGTATGCCAATGCTTCCTTCCCTTGAAGAAAATGACAGAAAGACTCTGGGAGCAATTTTCAAAGAGACACGAACCAACAAGACTTTGTATTGGTAATAGATCTGCAAAGAAGCACATTAAAATTATGCTCATTACCAAGGCAGTGACACAACCCAATATGAACAATGTAGTTCTATATCAGAATTGACAGCATACCTATAGATCATTCATAGCCTACCACAGATCTAGTCACCTGGAAAAAAAAACCAAACATTTAATGCCCTAGAAAAATGATTACCAGTTATTTTACATGTCTGTGTTTCCATCATAGCTTGGAAGAAATTCCAGACAGCACCTCTGAGAAGCACATCCACTTTCCTCTCATATGGATTTCAGTGCTAATGCTATTAAATCCAGGCAGAACATGCTCAGATTTGTGTGGACAGTGGCCCAGAATTTGGATTTCTTACTTAAAGAGATTTGCATTCAGGCATCAGATGGTAGTGGGAAAGGTGCCTCAGTCAGCTGCCTATCTGTGGAGGAATCCTAAACCAAGGTAATATAGGGACAAGGTCTCAACTATACCTCTGCCTGAGACTCTGTAGCTGTTGCTCTTTGTGGAAGGGCAGGCAGGTTTAAAATACAGCAGTGCTATTCCAAAGTACTTGTGAAATAAGAGTTTCTTCAGCCAGACAGAAAGATGTAAGAGTCTGTCTTTCAACGAGTATTTTGAACAGCAAAAAGTACTGCTGCAGAAAAGAGTAAAAGAGTTTGAAATGAGAAAAACTTGTGGAAACATTTCTAGTTAAGTGGATACAAAACTTTTTTCAGACTTCAGTAGCAATCCTTATATGTCCAGGTAGAGTTCTCCACTCCTCCTACCAAAAGCTTTGAGGTCAAAATAACCAGTTAAAATTCCTGTAGGAACACTGTAGGAACACTGCCAGTGCTGGCTCTGGGGCAGCCTTCCAGAACTGCTTGAAGTAAACTTTTGAAAAGAACAGTATTTGCAAGAATCCCTTCTTCCCCAAACCTTTGCAGTAGAATAAAGCAGGCCTTCAGCTATATCTGCCTGGGTCATCTGTGGAAAATGGATCCTGTTATTCCATGCAGAGATTCCAGTTTACTTTCTATGGGGGCTTAGACTTTATCTAATGCAAATGCAGATGGGATATGTAAAAGCAGCCTGAGTCAGGCTTGAATGTGCGATGCCTACAAGCAGAGAAAACAAATGTCAGGATTGCAGGGGGCTGATCCTCCTGACATTGATCTAGCAGGACAGGATGGATGGAGCCACCATGAATGAGAACTGAAGAGAGGAAATCCAAATGGACCAAGTAGGCACTACAATGACACAGAAGAAAAGAAAGAAGTTGTTTATTTTTTTGTGTCTAAAACATTCAGATGAATTAATAGTTCTTTTAAAGCTGTCAGTTTTCTTCAGCTTTTTACATTTTGCTGTATGCATGCTCCTCTTTCTGCGACTGCTTTCACTGTCTCTTCTCCCAATTCTGTTTCAGTAACTTGCTCATGTAACACTAATCAGAGAGATTTTCTCAACAGGTGGTTCAAGCCCAGGAATACCTGTCAAACTTCTAACACAATTGGCGATAAGATCTGAATAATAACTGCAATTCGTCATGTCTGTACAGAAATACCAATTTGTCTTGCTTCTGCTTTGTAATACAAATACCTGGTTCTTAAGAAAACAGTAATATGTCCTTCTTGTGTTTCATATTCAGTTAGTTATAATTCACACAAACTTCAAAGGGAGAAGTTGGTTTGTTATTTAAATTCCACTGATGGAAAATCTATCCAAAGTAAAGGAGGATGCACCAGATTTCCTATAGCTACTGGCTGACATAAAAGATCCCTTTGGAGGCCATGAAGAAGAAAGGGTTGCCCCCAGACCTAGGGACCATTGCAAATCTTAAGTCACTCATGTTCCATCTGCAAGGTGCATTTATTTCCTTCATCTTGCCTATTATAATGTAAGCACATTGCATTTTAAAGTAAAATAGAAATCTTATCATGACAGACATTACTCCTGCAGGTTTGGACACCTAGCGTGATAAACTCCTTCCCTGCTGCCTTCCCAGACATTAGTTTCTGGTAGCATTTGGAGCCTTCATTTATATTATCCGGCTTAGTAATAGCAAACTCCCCCTCCAATGAACCCTTCTTCTGAAGGCTCCTTTCCAGAAGCTTTTTAAAAAATCCAGGAAAGTTAGAGCCATTCAGTTATAATTTTTTCTAGACTGGAATTTCTCACATGATTGCGGCTGTTTTCCTTCTGAAGATTTCTCTCACACTAGAGAGCCATTATTTACCTCTGTGGGAGACGCCATGGTTTGCTCTAAAATTATAATCATCTAATACTTGGACTATAGTCACATTGTTAGTGGATTTCCTTGAAGCTGAGATTAAGCTCATCAGGCCACAGTTCTTGAAATTGCTCTGTTATTCAGTTAAAAAAGAATAACTTTTATTCTAAGTACAGGCATCAGGCTGGATTTTCCCTTTTAAAGGGAACAGCTGCTATTTTTAATGATTTATTGCCAGGATCTTCCCTGTTTCGCACTTTATTTCTTACAGAACCCCCCGATGAATACCATCTGGTTCAAGTGATTTACTATGCTTGCATTTCATGAGCTGCTTCACGACATCCCAAATTAAGACAAGGAAAATATAGTCTGACTTTCAGGAAAATCTTTCTGACAGATCTATTAGACTATGGAGTAATCTTTCAATGGGAGTCTCATTGTCTGAGACATTTATAGGAAGACTGGACAAAGCATTGGTAAATTATACTGCAGGGGACAATTCTGCATTAGCAGAAGTATAGCCAGATATATGGCTCTGAAATTGAGCTGGTCAGAAAAAATTATAAGGGAACCATCTTGTGTCAGAAAATATGATTCTGAAAAAACTAAAAATACTTTGCTAAACTGTTGATTTTGCTGAATGCTATTTGAAAGAGAAAAAAAGGGAGGAATTTTAATGTCAAAGTGTCATATTGCAGCCTTTTCTGAATAAAGAATTCAACTTTTTTTCTGTGAAATATTTAACCTATTTGTTTACTATGTTCTGAAACAGAAATCAAAATAAATGCAAAATATTTCCAATAACCCAAATTTACTATCTTTCCCTCTAGAACTGTACTTCCTATAGAAATTCTGAAAATTGTACTTTTGTTCCAGTCAAAAATAAATGCAAACAAGAAATACTGTATAACTTCACCACTGAAAATTGCCTTCTAACACACTTCTGAAGGCTTTCCACAGCAAATGTCATCTCTTTATGATCCACGTTTACAATGCATTCTTTTGCAGTTGCCCTTTCCCTATGTCATTTCAGTGCTTAGTGCCTCAGTTCCTTCCAGATTAAAAAGAGAACAGGAATGTACATTTTGCTCTGAGAAGCAGAACTGAAAGGCACTTCATTTTTTCAGCTTATATTTTTACTACTGCATATCTTTCTCATTCCCTGTGTCTTGGCTTCTTTATTGTCTGCAGGTTGCTTTGCATTTTGGTTCTGCTTTTATTGATGTGCTTTATCCTTCCAGCTATAATATAATTGGAAATCTTAATCACAGTTGCAATCACTCTAAAGACAGACATGGAGAAGCAGTCCAACTCTGATTTGGATTGGATATTTTTTCTAAAGCTTGGCTGGTCACAAAAGTTCCTGGAAACCTTGCTGTCCTCTTCAAGAGTAGGAGACAAAATGCAAACCAACCTTTACAACAACCTTTACAACAAATACAAACCTTTTACAAACCAACTTTCAAAAGTGTCAAAGCTCCATATTTAGTTTTGTAATCCTGGAATGTGGGCAGTGTTTAATAGCTTTGAAAATTACTGTCCTTAGAAGCACAAGGTCTCTATATTTGAAGACTGACAGTTGCTTCATCTTTCAAAAGGAAGCAGCTTTCTGAAAGAGTCCTGTTACTCCTTGATCTATGGGCCCTATTGGGTCTTCCCCTTCTTTAATCACTATTTGAAGCCCAGTGTCTTCCATAAACTAAAACAAGAATCTGCAAAAAGCAAACATGCCTTGACTCCCATTTACATTCCTCCCACAGAGAGTTTCTTTTCCTTTCTGCACAAAAATTTCCTCTTCTGTCACCAAGAAAATGATCTCCTTCTACTGGTGGCAAACTACCTTGATGTCTTTAACGAGCCCTGGATGCTTCTCATATATATCGTCTCCTTGGAAAGTATCTGAAAGAGATGGTGTTTTCTTTCTGCTTTGTGGGATCCAACTGTGTTCCACAGAGACCTGGAAGAGTGAAGCATTCCCACTTGCAGAACCAAACCAATAGGCAACTGTCACTATTCAGTGATACCTTAGCAACTATACCTTGTAGGAGTAAGGCTGTTAACATCCTCCAACTACTACGCACAGTTTTAAGGATCTTTATCTACTCCTAAGCTTTAACATAGTAGAAGATGGATGCAAACTGGGCATCTTCTGGCACAGCCTCATATCTGTATAATCAGCCTCTTCTATTCTGCATCAAGAGACAGAAGTTTTTAACAAGCTATGGAGAAATAAAGTGCTCAGAGGCCCTGTTTGACTGCTTTTCAACAAAGAGAAAACTGAGAAATGGCTATCTAGTAGCTCCCACAGCCTTGAGACAGAAACTCTCAAGGTGCAACACAAAAAGGGGAAAGAAGAGCAACAATATCCCATGGTTCATATGGTGGGAAGCAAGAGAAAAAGAAATGACCCAGATAGGTAAAAAGAGGTGGCAAACATGACTGAAATTTTTTGAAAGATTTCTTGTCATAATGCAAATAAACATACCAGTCTGCAAGGAAATGTTTGTTTCAGCTCCTTCTGTAGCATCTGCTGTAGGACTCAAGTCACAAGGACTTAACTGTACTTACATAAATGCACTGCTCTCACACATTCTCAACACACCCATTGGGTTGCTTTAGGCAATATTCGAATTCACTGCACAGCTTCTTCTCTGTGTTTTTTGACATAGGGGAGAGGTGAAACACATCACTGATATGTGAATACAAATGCATTGTGTCTATATATACTCATGTAAACCTTTAGCATAAGTACAACTGATATTGATTTTGGCCCTTGCTGGGAACATGGTGATGTTTCTGATGGCTTTCTGCTCCCAGAAGGGAGCTGTGCCTTCCCAGCTGCCAGCCAGCCTGTAAGTACCTGCAGGTATTAAGTGACCTGTGAGCTGTTTACATTCTGCAGCAATGTTCATTCCAGTCGTCAGGCATTTTCATTGCAGTTTTAAAACTTGATGTTCAGTGATAGCACTGAAAGGGACTTTATCGGTAAGGGATACAGGAAGGCCTAAGTCTCCCCATCAGAGGATGAGGTGAGGCAGTGCAAGGGTATGGTGTGCACAGAAGACTTTAACTCACGTTTCCACATCACATTCAGCCCTGTGATGGTGGAGCAAGGCTTGATGCAGGGTGGTATGCTGGATATTACTTATGCTGTCAGTTTTAACATCAGAATTAAGCAAATAGTAACAAAAAAATTCTAGTCAAGAATAAATCTATAAATTACTCCTAGCATAAACAGTGTAATCTGCCCACCACGTAATATCTGCATATCAGTGATAAAAATAAAGTATAATTAATTGGCTCATTTCAATCCTTTAATTCAGATCCAGTATTTGATGATTAGCTTTAAGTACTCCTGAGTTTTTACTATTGCTCATGTCCATCCCCACACTAAATTGGCTGGGATTTACTGACAAATACAAAGCAGATCGATCTTCTCAGGACAGGACAGTGAATTCATTGGCTGGACAAGCATTTCCACTGCTCTGCAGGAAGTAAAAGATTTCATATTCCAGCAGCCTTGCACAATGTTTCAATCCTCAGTTAATACCAGAGATTCTTTTTTAATTGACATTAAACACAGATAAAAATGTTCAGATTTCTTGTCCAGAACATGCCAGGAAAAGGACTGCAACACTTCCAGATTAAATATCATCATATACTGAAATAGCAATGATGAGCAAAGCACGCAGGCATACAAGTAGCAATTGAGTAAGAGAAGAAGAGTTGAGACTGTGTTCTAAGAGTTTAGTCAACGGATCAGGAAGATATTCTTATTTCATCTTTAATTTTAAAAGTGTAAATGAAATCTCTTACCACTCTACTTTTGCAAAACAAAATTAAGCCAAACATTATCAATTTCATTGTATCTGCATTTGGAAGGCCAAGTTTCCCCTGAAAACAGTACTGAAGTATCACTGACTGTGTTACCTTCCAGCTTAAGGGACTAAGTTATTGCCAGATCAAAGAGGTCAGGTTTTAAACAACAGCGGTTATTTCGGATCCAGGGAATGCTATCAAAGTTAAAAACTGTTATAATGCAACTTAATGCCTTTGCCTGCCTTATTTACATTTCATTCCTGGCATGTAAAAAAAAGGCTACAGAAAAACAGGCACCTGAAGGCAAAAAGGAATTTATGATCTCACTTTTAATTATTTAGTGTTAGATGTTTAGATTCTGATACTCTTATTCACATTATTGCTTTAGTCCATGAAATATTTCAACTAATTTTGACTGTATGATGTCTTTGTCTCCATAAAATAAAAAGGATGGGAATCTGACTTTTAAATTCTACAACAAAAAAATCTGGATCAGGTCTACTGACTGCTGTCCAGGGAAAAAGATAAAATGTTTCTTCCTTTGGTTAGCAGATGGTTCTTTAGATAGATAGCTAACTCAATGAGTGGACATAGAGTCAGTAAAGCATTATCTTTGGACATACACCACTTGCCATAAAAGGAATGTGTTATTAGAAAGCTGAAGAATTCATGTTTCATTTCCACTATATAGGTGAAGTGAAAATCAAAGAACATTGCAACCTAACCGCAACTAACTACTTTACTCACTGATTTTCTATAAAGCAAACAGAATACACAGTGCTCAAGAAGCAGAATGAATAATTCTGCCTCCTTCCTACTCCCATAATTCCAACAAATTCTGCAGAGTTGCTGCCAGACTACATAAAGGAAACCCAACATGAAAACAACTCCATTACGTATTTTTGTCTGCTGAAGTAAATTAATTTGGAGTGGCAGCATACAAGTAACCTTATTTGTTTTATTTATGAGTTACCTCTCTCAGGTCTCACCTTCTAATAAGAACTTAGGCTGGTACCTCTAAGTACATGGCTTCTTGAAAGTGAATTTTAGTGCTCCTGAGAGATACTGCAATTTGATTTCTGACTCCAGGTCACAAGACTACCAAGTGAGTTTCTGTTTTCTCAGTTTTCTGGGTAAGCAGGTCAGGGGGTCTCCTGTGGGACAGATTAAACTAGGCAAAAGTGGATACTCTGGTCTGGATAAAAATATGTGCTTGAGAATCATAGTGTTAAAAGCTAGCACTAGTCCAAATAATCTTGTGAGGGGTGAGAGAATGAGAATGTTAGTGGCTTATGAGAACATTTTCATTATTATAAATCTGTAGTTTCATCTACACAGAAATATTATAAAATGTCTATTGGAATATTTTCATGCACATCCAGATTCATTATCCCATTCTAAAATACAGTGCTAAAACCAGTGCATTAGCTGAGGTCATTACAGTAGCACTATCGGGTAATTTCCATGCTTACGCTAATTAGAAAGACAGCATTGTAAAAGACGAAACCCATTTCAGGAGGGTCAAAGGCTCAGAACCAGAATGAGCATCCCAGGTTGCTTGTGGAGAGCTTTTGGGTAGCAAGAATTACTCATCCATGGCTGCACACTCCTGACATCTTCCCTGAAGTGGGCTGCCCTTGCTGTGCTGCAGGTGGTGTAAGCCTGGGACATAGCAAAGACAATAAACCAGTTCACACTAAAGCCTGTGCTAAATTCAATTGATTTTTTTTTTTTTTAAATAACAAACTGAGCCTTTCTAGAACAGAAACTTACTTTTGCTCTTTGAAGCATGGTTGACAATACAAAACCCCAAGGCTGATACAGCTTTAACATTTGTAGAAACAGTTATTTTCCAAATATTTTTGAGATACTGCTGTTTCAAAATCTACTGAAGATTATTATGAAATGAGATTTTTATATTTACTGATATGATTGGCAGTTATGATTTAACAGATATTTATGATTAAACCATCATATAGGTAAGATATAATTAGCCTCAACTTCTTAGCTTTACAGAGAAAATAATTTCATTATGGAATTCATTTTCTAAAGCTGAGAAGAAAAACAAATACAAAAAGGAAAAAGTCTCATCAGTTTTTAAATGTATTTTCTTCATGAGAAGTTACTGCAGCAGATCACGAACCAGCCTGTTGCTAGATTAATGAAAGAAATAATGAAAACGTAGCTCAGACCTTACTTTTCAAAGAGATCATGTTCTGTCTTCTACTCCTTCTTTGATAAGTTGTATCAAGCACATAAAAACTATAGTGGGCATGATTATAAGAGATTATACTATTTTATAGCTTCATACACAGATGTGCTACAGTGGTTCAGAGCAGATTAAAGAGTAGGCACAGAAATGACACAACTTCAAAAAAAAATGAACTGTAGAACTGATTTTCATTGAGCTCAACAAAATTTTAATGGCTGAGATTAGAAATTAAATTTAGTATGTATCAGAATGTCATAATTTTGGTTACAAGTAAAGCCACACTTTCCTTAGGGAACAGGCCTAGAGGAGTTTCTGATAACTGCTTAAGTAAACTTGAGTCAGGCAAAAAGCAAATTGACTTGGATTAAGAACCACATACTGGAACGTGATGTCTAACTCTGATTCAAATGTATATTAAGATAGTGCAGAGTTTGGGGAATGTTTTGGGTGGTATCTGATATAAATGTTGCTATTGGTGCCTTAGAGCTTGTATACATGGAAATATTTTCCCACCAGCTACAGAGCAAACACCATTTATTCCCTCAAACTTAACTCAGAATGATTCCTCCAGTTGGACCTATATAAGAAGAAGTGGGTCTGAAGTAATGACTGATTAGAAAGTTCTGTTTTGTAACCAACCCTTAAATCAATTGCATGCCAGAATTAAGCATTTTTATTATAGGTGTTAGCAGACATGGATCAGAGAAAAGTATATAATCCAAAAAGAGTCAGCTGTTCTTGCAGATGGTGGACTCTCATAAGTCTTCTGTGCAATAACAGATTACTTTCAAGGAAAAGCATGGGGAAATATCATTATGGTGGGATAAGGTTATAGGATGAAGGAAAGACTAGGTAAAGGAGGATATATAATTTAAAACTAAAAATTAGCAAGCTGTCATTTTGATAGGCAGAAAAGAATAACTTAAGAACAGTGGGTGGACTGATATGTCCCACTGACATGAAAACATTGTGGAACCAAACTGAAATTTTAGTTCTTCAGCTGTGCAAGGGTTGAAAGATGACTGGAAGAGGGAAAGAGATATCAGGTAAGAGCTCCGTAGAAGGGGGGTGGCAGAGCATATCACTTGTATCAATTTATTCTGATTGGATATTGAGATTTCAACCACAAACTTCAAGTTCCTGGCTTGGGGATATTGTCCAGACTCCGCACTGGATCAAGACCCAAGCATGGATACAACTGGCTCTGAGGGAAGGTGGCAAAGCCATTGAAAGGATAGCCAGGTACATATACCAGAACTGGCCTCGGGGCATGTTATTAGGCATCTCATTTTGAACAAGGTGGGGACCAGGACCCTGTGGTATGCTGTGCTTCCTGCCAGCCACTATGTGCATTTCCAGTGAAAGACAGTAGGAAGTTAAAAAAGAAACTGCTTGAGAAAGCAGCTCAACTTCTGAACTCAACTTAGTTCACCTTGGCTTGCATCCAAGATTTTCAAAGGCAAAATGATATCTTAAAACTTTAATTCAAAGGCTGCATAGTATTAGCAAATATATTCAGTAAAGAGGATAATGTCAATATCAATATTTAGAAGCACTCTGAGTAGGAATTTGTATGTTCTTTTGAAACAAGTGTATTTCCTAAAAGCAATTTCTCTTGCCAATTTCTACCTGAAACATGCCCTAAGAGTCTGGATATTAGGCCTTTCTGAAATCGGGTGACAAAGTCAATTTTTATACAGGTTTCCATTAAGTGATACCATTCCACTCATGGAAATGACAGCAGAGTCTACTTTGTTTGTTTGTTTGCAAACTGCCTTTGGTATTATCTGTCAAACTTCAATTAAACATACTTTGGTATCGTATAAAAAATGTGCATATGCACCAACTAAGCAGAAGAGTTAATTAGCTGAAATATGCTAGCTCCACACCAAGGGAACTATGAATATTCATTGGCTCAGTTACACAACAGGTAATCAACTATTCCTTTTATGAATTATGTCAATAGCACTTTCAGCTACTCTGTAGTTTTTTCTGAAAGCAATTTTACAAAAACAATCTGAGCTCATAGTTCAGGTCTGTTGAGAACTATACATACACCCACATACCACATATATGTATTTAGAAGTATATATATACATATCTGACATTATTCTGGAGCTTCCGAACACCAGTACCCATTTAAAAATGTGAGTGTCGTACCCGACATGGGGCTCAGCACATAGAAACTGGACTTGACAGCTCACAATGCGCTGTTCACACACTCAGGACTCACGGCTGTGAGCATGCAGCACCACGTGGCACTATGTTTTGTGCAGGCCCATAGGACACTTACGCAACCAGTCTTAAGACACGCAGAGTCAGCATTCATGATGAAAGACACTCCTTCAGGTGAAAAGGGGTGTACGAAAGTACAGAATGGCAGAGGGAAACCAGTTCCGATGCAGAACCAAAGAACTATCCTAATTTAAAAAAACAAACCAATCTAAAATTTTGCTTTGCTTGTGGTCAGCCTATATAGATAGAAGCCAAGCCTTTTTTCACCTGTCATTTCATGGAGATATGATCTACAAGCAGCTGTATTATTCTACAGCTCTTCTGAAATTTGTCATCATCTATATGACACCATTTATGGCTGTTTTGTGTGAAAATGACCATAGAAGATAACAGAGAATAAGTCTCCACAACTCCCTAGAGCTCATCCACATTTCTTGAGCATTTTTCCATCATAAGCTTGAGTTTCTTCTCACTCAAAACCCAAGCAATTAAAAATTAAATCGCTTATAAGGAGATGCCTTGTATCACTGATCTGTTCTTACAGAGAAATACTGAAAACCATCTGAAAATTCCCAGAGGTGGCCAGTGTATTTCTCCTCCTGTGGGCATCTGCAACACACCTTCAGGACCACATGAACATAGAAGAAAGCAGAAGCTATGCCAGAACCAGAACAAGTTACGGTCAAAAGGCTGATGACTACAGTCAAAAATGACCAGGCAAAACCAAACCCTGTTCACTATGTCACTACAAACCTTGTTGCATTGTTAGCTTTCCTTGTTGCATTGTTAGCTTTCCTTGTTGCTCTTTTTATCGATTAAGGCCACTTGTTTCCATAAATTCCAAGTGGGTACATAATCTAATTGTGAGTGTTCATTTTTATACTTAACCATTCTACTGAAAATGCAGTCTTATCAGCATCTGGTTTACATAGTCTTTATTCAAGACTGCAGAGACAAATGTTAGCAGGTCTGTCTAAACTGCAAAACTAGTACATAAATATTGTTATGATTTTTAGGATTCCTTTCAGTTTGTTTGAAGATTAGTAGAACTCACAGTATGCATACTATTTCCTTTAGAAGCAGGAATCTTTGTGTTTACAAATCATTTTCTTGAACTATGGCAATCAGGCTCTGTTAAACCAGGTATGATTTCCCCAGTCTTAAGGATCTCTAAACAAATGGTTTGCAATTATGTAATTGAAAATATTATAGTGTATATGGCAGTGGAGATAATGGCCCAGAAGGAAGTTTTAATTCCAGCACTTCTTTAATTTTGAGAGATTGCTATGTATGGGCAGGTGAGAGAAAGACAGGAGTGTTTTCCCCAGCCTTCCTCCTTCACACTGCCTGACACTGAGTCGTGACTTCACATGATACAGACTAGTGGAGCTTGAAAGGACCTCTGGAGGTCATCTAGTCCAACCCCTCTGCTCAAGCAGGGCCATCCAGAGATGGCTGCCCAGGGCCATCTCTAGATGGTTTTGAGTATCTCTAAATATGGAAAGTTGCTTACATAGGTGCTTGCTGTTTGGGCTAATGGCACAACTGATGGCTGTGTAATAGAGTTACAATCTTACATGTGGATCAACACTCTTAGGCAATGAGAACCATAAATATTTCATGATAGCAAACAAACGGAAAGAGAGGAATTAGTTCCATTGCTGCTGCTCCGCATACAGGGGTCTAGTGAGTTCAGGCATTTCTGCTCATTTCCCCAGACTTTGATCTGTTTCCCTTAGGCTTACATAATTTATCGCTTGTAAATCCACAGTATATACCCAGTGTTTCACAGTCCCTCAGATCCTTGCATCTAGCTTCATTTTCTCTTCTCTTTCAATTTGCTGCTTCCCTGCCCTTAGTATACTCTGACTTTCTTTACAGCCAGACACAAATTAGTCACACAGATGTTGTCATGCCTGCTTACCACTAGTTGCTGGGTTTCTTTTTTTCAGCTGTCCAGTCTTCTTTTCTTTCTGAGTGTTATCTCACCTCTCTGTTTCCCCAGTCCCAGCATTTCCTTGATACCCTGCATTATTCCTGTCATCTTCCCATACCATTATTCTCATGTGCATTTTCCCAATTAATTCAATTCCTGTCTTGATTAAATTTTGTGTCTCCTGCACAAACACCCACACTCAACAAAAACTCATTCCCAACCTATCAACAGTTTCTCTTCCTACCTCCTTTTACATGAACCCAATAGCTGATCCCTTTTTTCTAACACCTTTTGTGATACCTTATTCTTAAAAAGATCTCCATCCTGAAGTTAGAATAGATGCAGCATTTTCAAGAACAACTTTCTGATGAGCAGCCTTTAAAAAACTTATAACCTTAGCCAAGCTAAACCAGTTCACTGAAGACCCCAAACCAGAAGCATTTGTCTGATTTGACATTTTCTCTGAGATAATCAAGCAGAAATATAATCAACATAGAAAATCTCTAAATCCATACTGAAGAAATTAAAGTTAGAAAGCAATTCAGAATGGTAGCTGACAGTGCACAATGTTGTACAGCCTTAAAGAAAAATTCTCACAATACCTAGTAAGACGAGACAGTTTATAAAGTCTTCTTTTTTGTTCATTCAACAGCCCAGACTTTGCTGTAAAGCAAATCTTTAGTGTAAGATTACACTCTGTAACATCAGTAATCTCCTGAAATAACTGAGATTATTGAACAAAGGAGTATCTAGAGAGTGCATGATCTGTTGTCACTCAAGAAGTAGCACAAGACCAGTCCCTTTTACAAGTATGTACGTTTTTGGAGTACGTGCTTGATCTCAAACAACAACGAAGAGATCATACGCAGTTTCTGCTTTCCTGTTTGTGCTGAGGAAAATACACCAAAACAGAATACAAGCTCTAACAATTTGTGCTGGGAGATATCCTGTTTGCCAGTCTAACAGAAATTAATTTTGCACAGTGCTCATGATAGTGTTTGGTCAAAACAAACCCCCTTAATATTTAGAGATTACTGAGAAAAATAGTAAGGACTTCCAAGACAGGAACATATCACTGCTGTTTGAGCTTACCAAACAGACCATGTAAGCAACGATTAAAACACAATTTTTGAACGACAAAAGATGCAACAGTAATTGCTTTGTTTGGAAAGCCAGGAAACGCCTGTAAAGACATGAGCTAATCCACTGATATAAATGAGAATGCAAAGTATTTGTTTCCACAGGCATCTGTGGATCATGGAAGACAAGAAGACAAAGTGTATATGTCTACCTGTTCTCAAATGTGGATGAACGTTAATTTTAGTCTCTATTTCAGAAGATTTAAAAACTCATCAAAGTCTGGATATAATCATATTCTTGTGATGTTCATGTTTTCATCAAAACTTTCAAAAAAATTCTCAACAGATAAGCAAAACCAAAAGACAAAAACATACCACCAATTTAAGAGAAGAAGATACTGACCAGCCAAGGAATATAAAAAATATTAATTCTTTATATGGAACAGATAAATTATACTGAAAGTTTTTAACTATCAAAAAGACCAAATATAAGAAAACCCACCCACTGAAAAAAGCAGTAAGTAACTAACATCCTCTGCCTCCACCCCCAGATTCCTACACTCATGCTGGTATTTTCCAACTCATCGCAACCATGTGTTGTAATTTAAACAAGAACAGTAATATTCACTTAGTAATTTTGCTATTTTATAGACTCATTTAACACTGTATGCACATTTGCAATAAACAACCTACTCATCTTCTATGTAACTTACAGGAATTCATTCACTGTGTGGTACAGTCCTGTTTTCTAAGCTTTGTCCCAGTTTCTCTATAAACCAGTATGGTACTTCATATTTGTATTTAAAACAAAGCTGGTGTCGTGGTTTAAACCCAACCAATCACGCAGCTCATTCACTCACTCAACCCCCCTTTCTTGCCCTCCCCTGCTTCCAGAGGGATGGGGGGAGAATCAAAAGAATGCAACTTCCACAGGTTGAGATAAGAACAGTTTAGTAACTAAGGTATAACACAAATCACTGCTGCTACCACCAATAATAATAATGATACAGGAAAAGAATACAGCATCCCATCAACCACAACAGATAACTCACAACACCCCACCAACCGAGTGCTGACCGACCACCTCTTCCAACCACCCCGAGAG
>NDXB01017356.1:167141-177250 GCA_002631895.1 Agapornis roseicollis | reverse complement strand
TTCCAAAACTTTTTTTAACCCAAAAAAAATTTTGAGAAAAAAAAAAAAAAAAAAGGCAAATATCTATTGGAAATGTCACAGGGAGAAATACATTTGATGAGAACAGGAAATAATTCATGGCTCTTTCCTCACATTAAGAAACATCTTGTTAATATGATGCTATGGAAAATTATCAGTTATATAAAATATCTCAAAAGTTAATTGATGTTCTATAGACTGTTATGAATGGGATTCCACAGTTGCAGAGGTCTGTAGAGACACCTTCAGAGCATCGAGACCCAAGAGTATATATCAGTGCTTAAGGTGTAACTGTTACAGCTGCAAGATAACTATTATGATTTGGGGAGCACAGAAACTTACAGATATGTTTGGTGACATTTATATGTTTTAATTTTTAAATATTTGGAAGACTGTGGTTGAACAAGATGGGTAGGTTTGGCATGTTTCTAAAGCTACATCAGATATAATGAGCTTGACCTTCAGATTCATAGCTAAACTTTAGCTTAGTCTTCAGATTTTTTCTTTACAAATTTAATCATTGTGACTGCATGGATTTGCAGATATTTCAACCTACATGACCTTTTGGGCAGAGAGGAGTCCTGTACAGTGGAATGCTTCTTATTTTGCTTCTTAACATGATTTGCAAAAAAATTGTGATTAGAAACCTCGATATAGTCTAGAAACTCACACAAGCCAAACATCTAATCTTTATCTTTTAAAGGCAGCTGATAGTCCTACATTTCAAATTAAAGTGATGTCAAAAAAAATAATGCTACAAGTAATTCTGCATGATATTTTCATATTTTCTTTTCCATTACAGAATTTCAAAGGTAAGTAAAATATTAATCTGTACTGCTTAAATGAGTTTTTTAAGGAACATTTAAAGCTAAATAGCAAAAGAAACATTGGAAGTCTTTTTGAAATAGAAAAAAACCCNTACAAGTAATTCTGCATGATATTTTCATATTTTCTTTTCCATTACAGAATTTCAAAGGTAAGTAAAATATTAATCTGTACTGCTTAAATGAGTTTTTTAAGGAACATTTAAAGCTAAATAGCAAAAGAAACATTGGAAGTCAGAGAATAGATATTACCCTATGCCAAAGTAAATATTTGCAAGATAAACATAAACAGTGGTGTAAAAAATTGTGCTTACTTATATAAGAAAACTGGGAGCTGAATAATTTTTCATACAAAATACATTTAATTGAAAAATCTTCAGAGTAATTAAAATGTATAATTAAAATGAGATATGCTAAGATAGTCCTTGAAGTGCTCAGACAAGCATCTACTTGAAGGAATATTAAACAATATACAGAATAGATTACTATCATACATCGATATGCCATGATTCTGTTCCTTATGGTTAAGGTTTTTTATCTGTGTATTGCAAAAATATTAAGAAACTACATTGCTTTTAAGTATTGAAAAGTTCCTGATCCTAACAAACCACTTAGAAGAATCATATTTCTCTTGTGATAAGAAATAATCTGAGATATATAAATATTTGGGAAAGGTTTTCATTATTTTAACAAATGCTACTGAAACCAGCAAGTTATATTAAAATATTTACATTAATTTAATTATTAATAACAAATTGGTTTTTTGCATTTAAATTGTACAATGTAAAGCAACTGCTTTATAAAAATTAATTGATATGTGAATGCAACAAGGCATTATTGAAATGAAATGCAAAAAGAACATATTTCATAGAAGGCTGTATCCCTTTCTCCTGCTCTTTTTGTGATGTTACCATTTATTGTCCTCCACCATGGTGTCTATATTGTATACGCACTTCAAAAGTACTGCAAATAGTTAATTGCTAAATTTCTTTTTAAAGCACAAATATATTGTCAAATATATGTTTTCAATGTTTAAAGTTTTCCTCTAGAAATTAGGATATTTAACATCATTTTTTACCATTGTAAGTACACCCTTACAGAGGACTAAGCAGTCTACTGTCTTCCAACAGAAAGTTGATCATATTTTTTAAGACAAGTAGAACCTAAAAGAAATTATAAAAAGATCATGTAGTAAATTTAAAAGAAAAGAAATTCTAAGCTAAAAATCCTTACACGATTTTACTTCTGTAGTTCAGGGCACATACTATAATCTTCCACAGTATTATTATATATTTGTGTAGTCAACTACATAGCTACAAAATTGATAGAAAGCCTCAGCATTCTGATGAGATTGTATTTTTCACTGCTGTGTTGACCAAGTTATTTTTATCTTCCTGTGTATCATCAGTGTCATCTGTTTCCTAGGCTCATTAGAGCATATTCACCTAAAAAAGTTATCTTCCATTCTGCTGACGTGGGGATCACTGATACACTTGCCATCCTCCTCTTTTTGTGATCTTTTACACTAAGGATCTTAATTTCTAAGGCAGTGAAGTGCTTTGTGATGCAGGGTGTGTCTGTATGGCCCCTTCTAGATGAGATATTTATTAAATGGCTGGCTGTAATGACAGCTGGATGGATTTGATGGGTCAGGAGGTCTTTCTGAGAGCTATAGTCCTAAAAACTAAATGTGATTACATGAGGTGTGAAGTAGTAAAGAATATTTCATTACAAAATCACAAAGGTTATTATTCATGAAGGCAGTGATGCATCTTAAATAAGACAATGGAGTGCATTGCTTTTATCTTTTCCTTTCAGTAAGCAAGGACATCAGTATCTTTCCTCTGTAGGCTGTTTATCCCACCAGTAGAGGTTGTTCTTGTGAGCATAGCATAAATGAGATTCTTACTATTTTAAGACTAGGGTCTAAAATATATTGCTGTATTTGTTGCTAAACCAGTATTTATGTCCTTCTTAAGCAATCTTTTTTTTTCCTGAAACTCAATCTGTTGTTCTGTGTGTATTAAAAGAGGCCCTACTCTGATGATTTTTTTTTTGTCATTCAGTCATTCTGCATTTTGCTGGGGCTGAAGGCTTCCTAAGTCTTAGACTGGGGTTAAGCTAGCTGAATAGGCATGGGAAAACTGCTGGACAAGATAAACTCCTGGATGGAATAAGATGTATGTATGGGGATCTAACAGAAGTTAAAAGGTGTCATAAGGGGATGGCTGGGTTTCACTGGTGCTTCAGGAATCAGATATTCAAGAAACCACCAAACTTCACAGGATGTAAGTATGGGGGCCCTTTGAAGAAGGAAATAGTGCAAGGCCTAGGAAGTTTAGGAAATCCTGTCAGCCATACCATTTGTGGCTGAGATGACATTGTTACACAGTATCAGAAATACCAAATTATGTTGCAGATGTAGCAGAACAGGGACTAATGAGGTGAAAAGTAATCAGGTACAGGTTGTTTATTTGGTAGGGGAGAGTGGTGAAAAGGAAGAACCTAAGAGAGGAAATGGAGCATATAAATTAACAGCTGAGCATGTGGTTGGGGCTATCTAGGTAGACCACTCAGCTAGTCTCAGGGCTTGATTACCACACCTGGGACAGAACAGCAAAATAGAACTGTTGTTTTGACCATACAAAATGTGGTGAACCTGCCTCTACCCTTAGGTGGACCAAGGAGATCCAGATGACTTTGCTTCCTAACAGAAGAGAAGGGGCAAGGCAAGCCTCCTAGACTCACCTTGTCAGCACCCCTTCTGGGCCTCACAGCACCAGCACCTCCCTCACAGATTCCTAGTACACTTCCAGTCTGACCATAGGAACTATATGATTAAAAGCCTACTACAAGATATGGTCAAGGTTTGCTATCCTATGGCCTTGGGGCTGTTTCAGATGGATATACTCTTCTAGGTAAAATTATATTAACACTGAATCAGCACTTAGAGAGCCCGGAACAAGAGAGGAAAATTACATTAAACTATACATGGAAACCAGTCTTCTGGATCTCCTCTGCCACTTTGAATTTCAAGCACAATGAAGAATTTTCAGACTTCACAAACAAGTTTTTATACTCTTAGCAACTTCACTGGGTTTCAGCCTGGTCTAGGATGATGGGGTGGAGAAGTATCACTGTAGCATAACTCTGCTTTTAACCTCTTTCCCAGGCTTCCTCTACTAAACACTGCCCAGAAATGGGTATGAAGTCAGGTTGCCTTTTATTCTGGTTCTGCACAGCTAGCAAATGCAGGAGAAGCCCTGTCAGGACATTTGCATTGATGCCTTACTTTCAGGAAGCTTCCTTGGAAGCGCTGGTCAATTTTACAGGAGGTTACACATTGAGCAGATCCACGGGTTTGAAGATGAACTCCAATATTTCATACTCCATAAAGCCTCCTCCTCTTCTGCTAATGGAAGTATTAAGAGGAAACATCATGAAGAATTTCTCCCTTGGTAGTCTGGTAAAGATTTTTCCAAATGTCAAGTTGGTCTGGGTGACTACAGAAGATATATGACTGTACACCAAATAAAGTGTAGGAAAGTACCAAACTTTTTCAAACAATTTTAGGAGGGGGAAAATGTATTAAAGTACCTTAAACAGAAATTTGAAGATGAAGTTAAAACAAAGAAGGACTAGTCTTAAGGAAGAGGGTTGAAAATAAAAGTTTACAAATTCTAAAATTTATAAAAGCTTCAGCCCCTTCCTACAGTCTAGGCAAACACCTTAAAATAATGTTGTCTCATCTGTCCACTAATGAAAGCAAGCAACAAGGTAAAATTGATTTGTGTGTGTGGTTTTCCAGTGTAGTGGCCAAATGCAGCTTATCTTCTTTAAATCTGACTGCTCTGAAACCTGTCTGTAGTTATACTAACTAAGTGACATAGTTAAACGTAAGCAGGACTAATGTAGCCGGTGTCTAGCCTGAGGTCAGTGGAGCATGGTTATCCTTCTTCAGGTCAGATGTCAAAACAGCAAAAAAGGTGAAGGTAAAATGCAATAATCTGTTCTAAGGGTAGCAACATCAGGGACAGGGACATGACAGGATTTCTGAAGTGAGTAATATTTCTCTTAAACATAATACCCTGTCCTTCAATGCTAATACTAAGTTCCTTTCCCACAGAGTCCTTTATAGTTGCCTGAATAGGACAGGAATACACTCAGTTTTCAGCAGGGGTATTCAGTTTCAGTATGATCTAGATAACAGCCTATCTGTTAATGAAGTTCAGAAATAAGGTATAATTCTCCAATCAATTATTTAATTCCTGCTGAAGCAAACTGACTTTAGCTAATATTGTGCACGTTTTCCTATAGTTCCTTGTAGCTGTGCTTCAAAGACTAATCGCATAAACTTTGTAAGGCTTTTTCCTTTCCCATCCTACACATACTGAGAATTTAAATAATACTGCATTTATCTTCACAGAACACATCGGCTAAAATGTGTGTGAGTACACAACACAAACAGTGCATGTAATATACAGACAATGCTGTCAAATACCAGTTGATGTCTTTGCTGTGCATACTGGAGAAGACTATTACAGAGATTCAGCTAATGCATGAAAACATTTATTTGCATCTATTCTTCTACATTTACTTTTTCACCCCTACACATTTCCTTAAAATTTATTATGAAAAGCTTATAAAATAGTTGAAGTTCCTATGCATCTGTTCTATTTTAACAGGGTTTCTTTAGAACAGCATGAAATAATGAAGAGTGCACCGAAACCAATTGTGCTACCTCCACCATATGTAAAAGCTGAAACATTTACAAATACTGTTCTAATTACACGACCAAAAGATGTGCGTATATTTTTTATGAATCAGAATGCAATCATTCACAGCAATAATAAATCTGCTTCAATACTTTCTCATGTTTCTAGGCTCTCATAACAAGAACATCTTTTTTAGAACGGAACAAAATTTAAGCCTTGTAGGAAAGTAAAATGCAAATTCCATAGCTTTCCTTTGTAAAGACTTTCTTTACCTGGAACACAGGTGCAAAATACCCAAATATCTGTCCTTAGAGTTAGATTAAACTTCAATTATGCTTATCATTTTTTGGCTGGTTTTGTTTGACTACTGGCTGAGGAATGGATTTCTTTTTTGCTTTTTTTCCTTAGCATATTTTTAAGAAACATATTTATGTCATCTTTCCAAAGGAGAAACTTGTGTCAGACACTCTTCTAAGACTGTTTTGCCAACTTCGCTTTTTCTGCTGGAAAACTAAATACATATATGTGTAAATCTTTTTCAAGTGTTATTTGGCCGTCTCAGTGAACTGCAAAATACAGTTTTATCTTCCTCTTCCAGTAGAAGTCTAGAGAGTCTGTTAAATTTGTCTTTCACTAAAGTGAGCATAAGATAACATCCAATAGAGTAACTCTTCACTGGAGATTGTTTGTGAGTAGAGGTGTAGCATTTCAAAATACTTGCTTTTGTTGCTTATCATTTGTATTGTTTAGTACTTTTCTAAAAGCAAATAGTTTCCAGAAGTTAATCTTTCCTAATCAGAATACTTTAGAATGTGTAAAGCACATATGTACCACGGTGGAGTCAAGATATTACCCCAGCTGAACCTGTCCTGTAGGTTTCTAGGAAAACTGTGACAAGGGAATATTAGAAGCTCTAGAGAGTACTTTCTCTGCATCACATGGAACAATGAGTCAGGAAAAAGGGTACTTCAGAAAAAAAAGAAAAAAAAGCTTGATGTCTCAACTTTTTTAAGCAGCATACTCTTGCCAGTTAGCATTCCAATTCTTTTCCAGTTGATTGTCAGTAGATTTTTCAAAGCTATTGTCATTAGGTTTTCCAAAGTATAAGACAACTAGACTAGAACTTTTTTCCACTATGCATATACTGAATTAATTTCTTCAAAATTTTTATAATTCATCTGTTCTAATCCCTTTAATGATTTTGTCAACTCTTGAATTCTCTATTTATTGATATAAAGTTTTATGATGAACTACGTCAGCCTGTAAGTTTCTACATTTTTCTTTTGCATCTTCAATAAATCAAGGCAGTTCTGAGCAAATGTATCTATGAAGCCTTATCTGCAGAATGGTGAATCTAGCTAATATCTCAGAACCCGCAGGTTTTGTGCTAAGAACCCTGAAAGGTTCCTTGTTTTGCCATCAAAAATAATGCTCGCATGAAGCATTCCTGAAAAAGCTAAGGAAGGAAAGGACAGCAGAGGGAACAATTTTCGTTCAAAAATTAAGTGTTACCTACTTTTAATGAAACCTCCAATCTTTCAAATAGAAAGTTCAGACCTTTTATGAGTTATAAGTAATAATGTAAGTATAATGAAGAGGAAAACAGAGAAATGTATAAGTTTATTATTAATTGCATCTTAATTAGCAACTTTTCAACTTGACCATCCACAGAAAATTTGAAGGAGGTGTCAGGTGCTTTTTATAGATGTTTATGTTCAAAGCAAATAAAAGTTTTTAAGGAGCATAGCACAATATTGATAATAAAAAATATGAATGTAGGATTTGTTGTTTATAAAAGGATATATATTAAGAAATATGAATACAGAGAGCATGGAGAGAGAAGAGCAACATGGGAAGAATTTCAATTGACACAGAAAGATTTAAACATAAAACTCTGAATGTTATTTCTCTTGACTGTATTTATGCTAAAAACAAACAAACAGACAAAAAAACACTTAAATTTCTTTCTGTCTTTTAAACAAGATGGGTTGCAAAGGGCAGTTAACTGAATGGCTGGCATCCTAAAATTAGGTGAAGTAGCTATGGCTTTCTCAACTTCCTCCAGTTGAAGCTACCAGCATGGAGGACTGAGATGACAAGAGGAAATGAAGATCAAATCTAAAACGTAAGTTTTAATATTTATAAAATTAATATTAATATAGTCACTTAACATTTGCGATGATTACTGTCATATAGGTTCCTACACTGCATATAGGATCCTGTGTTGCTTTGCCCTCAGATACAGTAATTACCCTCTTGCATTATTTTCCTGCTTTTTCCTTGGTGGTAATAGAGTAGATGTGAATACTGTTATTTCTTTGCATGTTATTGGCTGTGGATCTCAGAGAAGTCAAATTCAGGGAGGTAAATGTAAGGTAACATTGTTATTTAGAGACAAAAGGATGTAGCAGTGTAAAAACTGCGGATATTTATCAGTGGGAGGAAGAATTTTGGAGGATGAATCTTGCTTAGCTTCATATAGCAGATCTAACCTACTTCAGAGAGAAAGGAATCATTCTTTGAAGGGTCCTACCTCTCCCCATGATATGAAAAGGTAGTCTTAAGCACCAGGAAAACTTGGTGCTTAAGTAAAGGTCATCAAGACATATCTAATTCTAAATTGGTGAATTTAAGCCCCTGATTCTATGCTCTTTGCTTGGCTACATCATATTTTAATTTACCAAACTAACAGTGTTTGTATACTACATTACAATGTTCTGATCATTATGGTTGCTATGGAAACTTAGCTCAAGTTTTATCAATATAAACTCAAATAATTGAATTGTGATTAAGCACAGTAGGAGAAAGAACAGCTCACACCACATCCTTGTACTTCAAAGAAAATTACAAGGTCATAAAGTCTAGGCATGCAGGAATGGGACTTTTGGGGTACTCCCACTGCTTCCATCAAGGCACAGCCAAACAGGAGTAAAGGGTACAGAGGCAATGGCTATGAGTCTCCATTGGTACATACTTCTAATAAAGTACTGCAGTAACTTCTTTTGCCTATTGTGCTTCACTGAAGGATAAAAATGGAACTTCAGGAGCCTTGCAGTGGCACTGAGGGCCTGGATACAGCTGCAAAGTTACCCATTGTTCCATCTTACAGCTACAGCCCTGCCTCTAAGTGTAATGTAAATTAGCTCTAGTTATCAAATAACTAAGTGCATATGTTCAGTGTGGAAAAAAAGAAATGTTAAACACTTATAATACTTTCTATCTGTGGAAAGGCACAAGTTTTCAAACCAGCACTAGAAGAAAGCTCAATAATCAGCGTTTTAGAATACAGCAAAAAAGGGTCAAATCTTAAATGACTAAAAGGTTTTGGGCCTGCAGCAGTATGCCCGACAAAAAAAACCTTGGAAAGGTTTTCAGGACAGCAGGTAAATAGAGGAGATTATGCAGTATTTGATAGTTAACAATTACAAAGCAGTGCATACTGCAAGGGTTAATAGGAACGGTGTGTGCAAACTGCAGGGTGCAGGCTGCTATGTCTGCATACTGCTCAGGCCCAGCTATTCAGGAAAAAGATCTGCGTACCAGTTATGCAGCTCAGCTTAAGAACAGAGTTCAGTCCTCATCATCTAAATTGAGAAAGGACACAGCACGAGTTGTCTCAGTAAGAGTCAATATGACTCAGAAGTAGTGAAAAAGCACGAAAGAAGGTTTTCTGAAATATGTCTATTTTAGTGAAGAATAAAAAGCATTACAGTATGAAACAAAACAGAAGAAAAAGCAGAAAATGGTAAATCCCTTTGCCATTTCTTTTAGGAGATAAGAAAGGGCAGTCAATCTGGAACTACTATGGGTCATTCACTTAAATCCTTGNCTGAAGTATGTCTATTTTAGTGAAGAATAAAAAGCATTGCAGTATCAAACAAAACAGAAGAAAATGCAGAAATTGGTAAATCCCTTTGTCATTTCTTTAGGAGATAAGAAAGGGCAGTCAATCTGGAACTACTATGGGTCATTCACTTAAATCCTTGCCACAAAATATCACCGAGAGGAAGTTTTAAGTTGAAAGTGGGAGGGAATTTGATGCTTACGTACGTTGGTGAGTACTTCTGTAGTTCAACTGTAGGAAGGATTTTAAAGCAGAAAAGTTTGTGAACTGACTCTTCAGTACCAAATGACCAAAGGTGCTTCTATCATGTGCCAGTTTTAGCCAGTGTTTTTCTTATGGATTATTTCACACTGTCAAATATCAAATACAGCATTGTCAGATTATGGCTACCAGTACAGTTAATTAATAACAGCCTCCAATAATTTCTCTGACTTCTTCACTCCCTTATGGCTATGATGATCTCAGATCACAACAATGATACTGCAATTACATATTAAATAAATCTGCAACAAATGAGCAAAGAAGAAAATTCCATGAGTTGTAATTGTTGACCAAGTTTTAGCATGAGGAAAAAGAAATCCCTCATAATTTATTTAAATACATAGAAAATACTGATGTAAATGACATAGTAGAATCATCAAGCATACCTGTGGGGGGAGATAGTAAGTTTGTGAAGTGGTTTTGGGTTTTATTCTTCCCTTTTTTTTT
>NDXB01017356.1:124193-167073 GCA_002631895.1 Agapornis roseicollis | reverse complement strand
AAATAATAATTTTGTGAAGTGGTTTTGGGTTTTTTTTTTCCCTTTTTTTTTTTTTTTTTTTGGCAGAGATCAGAACACTGGTCTAACTTGGATCCTCAGCATAGATTCAACTTGATGTTGAACTGCAATTCAGTTTCTGAGGAATATACACAAATAATAGCATGTAGCTATTTCATAAGGATACTCTGAGAATTAATTAGTTAATAAAAAGCTCACTGCAAAAAGCAGTATTTTTAAAGAAGTTTTAAATGAGACAAAATAACAATAACACAATATCAATCCATAAAACAAATTTCCAAGGAAAGCAATAGGAATTCTATGTTAGAATACAGAGAATGTATAAAGGAAATGAAGCAGATATTTTTGGTTCTGAAGGGGGCAAGATTTTGTGGCTTGGTGTTAGATGGCTCTGTGTTCTTTTTCCGTCAGTGAAATAATTTGATCTGGTCAACAAGTGCTGTAACAGACTACACAGTTGATTTGTATGAACATGCTAACTGGTCAGTTGTCAGGGTCTTGTACTCAGAAGTACTCCCTTGTACTCACTAATTTGAACCTCCAACTTCTACGCAGTAGTTTACTTTTATGAAGCATGTGGGAGCTTTGAGTCCTCAGCTGCACTTTCAAATTTGGTTGAAATTGGGTACCAGGTTCAAAAGTTGGTGAGATTGACTGACTGACACACAGATAAATGAACACAGACAACATGATTGCATAAAACTTTTCTTCTGAGGAAACCAGAATAAAAATAAACTCACATTATTATAACACCCAGTAGACTTTCTGAGTTGCTAAGAAAGCTTATACTCCTAAGGCTGTTTGAATGTATATAATGGTTATAAATGTTATTCTTGTCTGACTACTTGTAAAACTGCTGTATGTCACTCATTCCTAACAGCTGTTTAACGATTATTGTTGAATGTGTGCTACCAACCACCTATAGCTGGAAAAAACAAAAGGGAAGACAAAACAAAAATCTCAATATTCATTTATGGTTGTCTTCACAGAGGTCTATAAACACCTATTAACTGAGCTCGGAACATGATGAGCCCCTATGAGCTGTACAGTTAAAGTTCAATCTAAAAGAATTGAACTCTTACAAGAAAGCTCTCAAAGGAAAATCATATAATTATGGAACCATTTAGGTTAGTAAAGATCTTTAGGATGATCAAATCCAGACATAAATCCAACACTGAGATGTCCACCACTAAGCCATGTCCTTAAGAACCACATCTACACATGTTCTAAATACCTTCAGGGGTGCTGACTCCACCACTTCCCTGGGAAGCTTGTTCCAATGCCTTTTAATCCTTTCACTGAATAAATTTTAATACCCAACTTAACCCTCCCTGGCACAGCTTGAGACCATTTCTCCTTGTCCTTGTTCCTTGGGAAAAGATACCAACACCCACCTCAGTACAACCTCCTTTCAGGTAGTTGAAGAGAGCCCTAAGGTCTCCCCTGATCCTCCCTTTCTCCAAGCTAAACAACCCAATTCCCCCCTCATAGGACTTGTGCTCTAGACCCTTCACCAGCTTTGTTGTTTTTCAATTACAAGTCACTCATAAGTATTTTAAAATACTTCTCACCTTTTGAGAATCAAGCAAATACTTGATTCTAAAGTACACTAGGAAAAGCAATGGCTTTTTGGTCATTTAGGAGAGTACAAAAATATGCTCCTAAAATGAATATATATTCATATCTGAAGTGGTTTTCTTCAATAGCTTCAAACTTTAAAATTCATCTTTGCTGCATTCCAATTGTTATTTTCAGTAAAAAGCTTGGCACTTGCCTAGAAGCAGAAGAACATTTGTTTTTAAAAATAATCTATTCTAGTGAAATTGTCAAGTTTATAATATATGCAGCATTCAACAAAACCAAGTTACCTTTCTGGAAATTTCCAAATGCTTAGTTCGTTTGAATTATTTACTATCTGAAAAGAAAGACCTCTGACAACTCACCCAAGTATAGATTTTCCTAGTACTTGTTTCAGTCAGGGAAAATGAAGCCATGGCTGGAAATTTGAAGCTAAGTTGAGGTGATTCAGACTCCATTGCTGGCATTAACATGACAATTTGGGTGCAATTTGGGCCAACATCACTGCAGCTTAACCTTGAACTACATGTTTTTGATTAAATACTGAGTAATGAAACTTGAATTTTTAGCTGATATTTTTCAGTATCATGGCCATAAGCTATGAAAAGGTCAGATCTTGTTCTTTTTTTATGCTTATAGAAAGACTTCTACTGTCATAGATTGAAGTCATATATGCTTGAGTTTTATGACCTGTTTTGTCTTGTCTTGCAATTGTCAAGCACAGAGGAGCTGAACTGTGAGGACAGGTGTTAGGGGGATAAAAATACTATGTTAGTTAATCAAGTTATCCATTTAATAACATCAAATAAATGTTAAAATAACATTGGTCGTTCTTATTTATTTTCTTTGTGATTTTTTTTTTCATCTTTTTATTAGTTCAAAAGAAAATTGGCTCCTGATGAAGAGCCTGGTATAGTGGCATTGCAACTTTACTCTAGAATAATGTAGGATTCAAATGTTCTGCCCTTATCACCTGGTGGTACTTTAGTCTGTCTCATAACAAGCAGCAAGATGGAATACTAAATGAAGTTTTTCTACATCAGTGGAGAAAGCTTATTGTACCATAATGATCCTTTTTGAACAAAATCTAAAAATGATGCAATGCACCTCAGCTCACCTTATGTCTAAAGGCATCCATCATTACACTGGCCTTCCTGATGACAGAGCTGTAACATGTGTTCTTCCGTCTAATTCAGTTCAGCTAGAGTTTTTGAATGAGTTTGCTGCTAAATGTAAATAAGACACAAGATGCCAAATTGAGGTACAGCCAGTCTTCATGAGAGGGCTTTGTGTCTTTTTTTAATATATATATATATATTTCATCTCTTGCTTATATGCATCCATTTGCTCCAATGGCATCTCAGTGTTTTGTTTCTCTTTAAAAATATTGGATGTGAGATCTTTTTTTAGATGAAGGGCTACTCAGAGGTTAGTGTTTTCATATCTTAAAACATTCCATGCTGAAAATATATACCCTTTCCACCACATGCCAGAAAGAAGGCAATAAAACTGCCATAGCAGAATACACTTCAAGGTAAGTAACTGTTTTCTAGTTCTTTAAGACAACTTGTAAAAAAAGAAAATGGGCAGGTTTTTATAACCATAGTTTAAAGACTTGATGTATTTATCTTGAAAACTNATAAAACTGCCACAGCAGAATAGACTTCAAGGTAAGTAACTGCTTCCTAGTTCTTTAAGACAACTTGTAAAAAAGAAAATGGGCAGGTTTTTATAACCATAGTTTAAAGACTTGATGTATTTATCTTGAAAACTGGAGGAATTTTTATATCATCAGTAAGTTCTGACCTATTGATATGCCTTCTATCTGGTGACACCATTTATACTCATGCAGAGCACAATCAATAGTATAGAAAAAATGTATTTTTCCTGTATTACAGTGATATTTTAAGGGACAGTACAGTCAATGGAGAAGGCTTCAATAAAAAAAAAAGAAAAACAAAGAAATATAGTTTGGGGTTTAATAGCTTGGTCATATTGATTTTTACCAGGGTTATTTGCCATATTTTACCATCAGAGGAGCTGTCATCTCTGCAAAAGCCATTTTTTTCCCAGTTAACTATTTTCGGTTGGATAAACAAAAATACTGAGGAATTAATATGCTTTCCTGAACTACAGGTCAAACCTTCCTGCCTCAGGATACTGCAGCTTTCTGCCCCATATCCTTTAGCTCTTTGGCATAATTTAACCTAAACATTTTTCAAAAATATGAAAAAAAATCACAGCTCTTTCCCTGGTTTAAGCAGTGCAGGCAACTATGACACAATCCAAATAGGTTTCCAGAGGTGGTGTTATAGGCGGAGGGAAAACAAGAGGACACTCTTGTCTGATGCTCCAGCAGAAAGTGTTTAGAGAAACATAGGCTTCAATGCTGTTCTTAGGCAACAACTGCTGCTCAGAACTGCAGAGGATCATGTAGAAAAGCCCAAAGCCCAAAGCCCAGTCTGACCTGGAACCAAAGTCCTTCCTCACTCCAAATCCAGCAACTGGTGTTGCACACAGTGTTTCATGGGATAAACCTGCCTGACTGCCCTGCTCAGGTAAAGAAGATATTGACTGTATCTTCACAGCTTTGGCTGACTACACCAAAGCAATATACACTGGAAAGGAAAAAAGTATAAATTAACTTCTTATCTTGCTGTTGTCAAATTCACACACTTAACATATTTGGGGGCAGGAGACCAGAGCGTGATAGAAATCCAGGTAGAAAAAGCTAGCTGGCCTTCAATATAGGGAAACTCAAAGAAATTCACTTGGGCTACATGATTAGCAGCTTATCGAATCTATTTAGAATGCAATAAACCATGAAAACAGCAGTCTCTGGGGAAGCAAGGGGAACTGTATACATGGAAGTCTGACACTATGAAAAAGACTGAGTTCCAGGTGGAATCACTATGCCCAGCTGACATGTTGAGAAGTTAGACTGTTGTCATGCTCCCCCAGATCTGCCATGCTGGTCAGAGCTGTACTGGAGGGCCTAGATTATCATGAATGAGAAGTCCATGAGTGTTGTGGAACAGAAATCTTAGAGCTTACTACTTATCTTCTATAGCTTATTAAATAATTTGCCACATCCGTCTGACTCAGTTTCTCTCCAGGGCAGAATGAGAGCAAGAACATCACAGCTGTTTTTCAGCCATTGGATTTCCTTAATGCCATCTATACGCTGATGCTGCCTTCTCTGGAGTTCCCTGAATTCATAGATGGCCACTATCTGATACTTTAGAGGAAAAGGGGAGGAAAATACAACATAATTCAAAAGAAGAAAAAAATCTTGCTTGACTTTGCAGTAGATTTCTCTATTCATAGTCACATCCATCAAAATCTTTTGTGTTGTTTCCCTACAAGAGTAGCTGGCACAGTGAAATATATTAAGAAATACTAATAAGCATAGTCTGCATGAAATGCCTATGGAGATTACATGAATTGCTGCAACTCTACTTTATTCTTCTAATTATAGCCTGGAGTATACACATGCATTTGCAACGACTGATGAAGGAGTTTGCAGCTCTCTGCTGAGGCACTGTGGCTTCACAACTCCGGAGAGGCTGTTTCTGTCAGTGCAGTGCCCCGTCTTAGCCACGATTTTCTTCACTTTAAGAACAAAGCCAGAGAAACTGCCGGGGAGTTCATCTTGCACATAGTTTGACTTCCTCTGGGCCCTGAAGCAATCAGCATCAAGTGGTGAAATCTAAAAAGAAGAAAGAAAAAAACCAAAAAGAGTTAACTCAGGTACAAAATGTTTACCTTAAAAGTTTGGAAGAAACGGATTGTAACAGAGTAACTGCTACTGTTCTAATAGCTCTCCTTTGAGAATTGTAAATTCCCTGTAAACTTCAAAGAAAGAAAAGCTGAAAGTTTACTCATCTGAAAACCATGAATGAAGAAAAACACAGCTGGAAAAGTGAAAAAGAAAAAGTGCTCACTCTGCACCAGCAATTATTTATATAAAATATTATACAAATAAAAATTTATTAATTCTTTAAGAGGAAGGTAACAAATGTCAATACTGTGCACTTGTGCACTGCACAACTAAAAGTAAGGGAGGAGGGGCAGCTGGAAGTTTTGCAGGGGCCTAAATTAGTAAACACAACTAGGTTTGATAAACTGGAAACCTGAGGCTTAAGCCACTGAGGACATTTCCTGTAAAATGGTACAAAAGCTAGACACTCCTTATTCCAAGGTTGTTTAATTTCTTGTCTGCTTTGCTAGGCTCGTTATAGTCCTTTTGTAGTTAAAGAGGAGATGCAGTTAAATGGATAACAGCAAAATAAAAAAACAGGTTTCCCCTGAACAAAGGGAAACCTCAGATTTAAGTGCAATTTTACATGAAAGATGAAGGAAAGACACTGATTTATGTGTGGCAAACATTTTAAGGCAACTGAACAATCCCTTTCTTCCTACAGATGTATGAATAATGTCTTTGTGCATTACTTTGTTCATTAAGCCAGAAATTCTCAGTGTCATCCAAGTGAGTCTCTGAACATATTCTCAAATTAATGAAGTTATTGTAACTTCCTTTGGATTAGAGACAACCAGTACTAACATGCAGGACTGAATTATATTCACTTTAGAAGGTGTCTGGAAGAGTTTCCTAGAATATGTGTGGTCACACTACCTTCCGCTTTACAAAAAATGTGTAAGGATCATCAGAATGCTTTGAAAATACCGGTGAAACTAGGCAGGACACTTGAAATACAGATTTACCTAAGAAAAGCCCTGAATAGCATCAGATAATTTTAACTCTACAGAGCTTGACATGGTTATACCATGTATCACTCAGTGTTTCATAAAGTCACAACCCACTTTTTAGAAAGATATCAGAGCATGCGTACTACAAAAATGGGAAGATACACGAACTGCACAAGTCGTAAGTATTACAGTAACCTGGGGGAGTTCTCTCATTACAATGAATGTTTAGACCTTGATATGTGTTAATAGACTATTGTATTTGGAGTAAACAAACTTGCTCATAATGATTTAATTTCCTTTTATTTTACCACCTGTTCTTACTTCAACTCATAAACTCAGGCATGCCAACTCCAATATAGTGGTCATAACTGAAGTCAAATTCAAATTTGCAATACCCTTGCTTATTTTCAGAACTAGAAATCAGTTTTAGTATACTTCATGCATATAGCCTAATGTTGGTTGGCTTGGTGATCTTAAATTCTTTTCCAACAAAAACGATTCTATGATTCTATAATGTTAAAATTTATTCTTTTTATTTTAAAGACTTTTACTCCCTGGACCAGGTATAATCTGGGTACAAGGACACATCATCATATTTGCAACTTCCTTTGAGATCTGCTTTAATCTCTCTGTCTTCATTTTGGAGGGGATTTTTTTGTTTGGTTTGGGTTTTTTTAAGTACTTCTATTAAATCAACTTGATATTGTGGAGGTGTTAAACAATTCCATAGTTGTAGAAGAGTGGTAGATAGTACAATCCCTTTTAATCTGCTGCTGGCTAACATTAAATTTTTGACCAGTGATGTTCAGCTAGATGTCATGTAATCTCCGTAGAAAAGACAGTTCAAAGACAAGTCACAACACCTTCACTAAGCTAGATTTTAATAGCAGCCAGTAATCAACTGAATTCACACTCAGAAGGATAGATGTGATTGTCTATATTCATTGTCTCTGAAAAGATCACTGAATGGTGCCAGCTTTTAGGTTTAACATAACATATAAGAAAAATAAAAAATAAAACAAACAAACAAACAGAAAAGAACCCCAAACAAAAAAACACCAACAAAACAAACCAAAAAAAACCCTCTTGGAAGTCTATTACTTCACCTGTCAAAGATGTTGATAGTGGCTTCCTGATACTAAAGAATTGTTTGGAACCTGAGTGGAAATGCAGCAGACAAAAGAGTAAAGTGCTTCCTGGTATCCTGGGTGAATATCACATCTGTGTATGATTTTGAGATCACATATCTAGACAGTGACAATGACAGTTTTTTATGTTTGAACCAGAATAATGTGCAGGAATTGCTTCCAGTGATATTATTAGCAGTCACTGTGTAATGAATTAGCATAGGACATTTGGATTCCAAAAATTCTGAAGACATTAAATCAAAAGGTCTACTGCTGATTGATTTTAAAAAAAGGAAATCACACATAAATGAGAAACGTTTTTAGAAAAAGGTTAAAGAGATTAATCATTCCCAGTGGCATTGTGACTATCTAATATCACCATATGGCTTCTCAAAGTAAAGGAATACAACCTAGCAGCAAAGACTTGAGAAAATGCAACGGGCTCGCGGGTATCATTAGAATGGGAAATCCTTAAAAAACCTTAAATTTGGGTACTAGAAGGAATAAGAATCACTAAGAAGTCAGTTATCTGTAAAAATGGCAGCACCCAAAAAATAAAAAAAGGGGGTTGAGAAACTATCTACAGTTCCCACAAAACCAGAGAATAAATCAATTTTCAAACAGTTGAGGAAGAAACCTTCTAGGGAGTCTGTAGCGTGAGGAAATGAGTCAGAGCATGAAAAGAGCATACAGAAGCAATGAGAACAAAAATTACTTGTTTATGTCCCTGTTTAGCATGGATAAGTCCAGGGAAATATCTGAGCTGAACCTCTTTTTTTTTTTAAGCTATAGACACATTAAAGGATATGTCCAACTGTCAACAGAAGTTATCGAAGTAATAGATAAAATTAAGAGTGAAAAATTTCAAGAATGATTGATATTCATCTTTTGGCTCTAAGGAGACTTGAAGATGAAACAAGTAAATCACAAATCTCTCAGAAACAGTGTGAAGGCAGAGGACCACCATATATGACAGCAATTATTTCAGAAGGCTGCAGGGTAATTCAAAGACTGACCAGTATCGCAATGTGTCCAGCCAGTTAACTAGTTGAAACAGGCTGAAAAGTAGAATTAATGCACACCTGAATAAATATCAACTATTATGGTTCATAAGTATGAACAATTAGGGAAGAGCAACATAGCGTTTGCAAAGGAATAGCACTTCTCACAAACATACAGTTTTCTGAAGAATTCAGCAAGCCTTGGAACTGGAGCAAGCAGGCTGGTACAGTGCATCTTGACTTTGAAAAGGCATTGAACAATGTCTTATACCAAAGGCTCTTAAAGAGAAGATGGCTGTGGAGAAGGGTACTAAGATGGATAAAAAAATCACTCATTAAGAGACAGAAAACGCATGGCAAACATAGCTTTTACAGGGGATGAAAGTTATCAGAAGAATCCCTCAGAGATTTGTACTTTGCATAATAAGTTCTAATCTAATCATTAATAATCTTGCAAAGGGGAAAAGTCTGTTAATGTTAATAAGTTATTTAAGACAGCATATACGACCAATGGCTTTGAAAAATGCAAAAGCACTTCATCGTAGTACCTGCCTAGGGGACAAAATGGTGGCTGAATGCACAGGAGAAAGCAGAAGTACACTTTATTACCTCAAGTGTGCTTTAAAGGAAAGTTATAGAAGTACAGAAGTAAAGTAATCAACCTGCTTTAGAAACAATATGGAACCCTTAAAAAAACTAACTCTCAAAAATACTGCTTCAGTTCAAAGTTTGTATCTGCAAATTGCATCTTTAAGTCTACAGATATGATTTTCAAGTTTTAGACGGAATGGACTAGAATGAAAAACCTGTTTTCTGTTCTAGCAAATTGAATCTAGCTATAAAAACTTCTTATGTGGTGTTATAATCTAATTCTTATATTACATATGGCTAAACTATTTGATACTTCTTTCCAACGTAAAGACACAGAAATAAAGTCTTAATCATCATTAAGCTACACAACTTTTAACGATGTTTAAAATAAATATACTGCAACTGGTTTATGGAGCTAGGCCATCAGTAAGAGTACCTAATACATATTATAAAATAACAAATACAACTTAAAGCATAAAATCTCCTAGAACTAAGCCTGAGAAATTTTTCTACATATTTCTCCGCTGTGGAAAAAAGAAGGAAAGAGAAAAGATGCTTACCTGACCAGGTCAACTGAAAAAGCCGCAAGTCACAGGCAAGTCACACATTCTTCATAATGCACATATCTGCAAATAATAGTGATAACAGAAGAGTCTCTCCATGAAGAAGGTCACATACAGCATCCAAGCTGTTTATAGGCACAACTGTATCAAGGCTGGACAGTGCCACAGAAAAGAAAATGGCATGAGGGGGAAGTCTTACTAGGAAAAGTCCTCAGATGAACATTGTTTCCCCTTTTTCTGTCAGGTCATCACATTTTTACTTAGGGGAATAAAAAAGCAAATAGGTCCTCTCTTAATACCGAGAATTTGGAAATTTCCTACTTTATTATACCTTTCCAATATTTGATCTACGTTATCTGTGTTACTGGTTTCAGGTATTTTTGCTATTTCACTTACCAAAGTAGCTGTAGTAGTAAGTTTTTTTGGTGCTCTCTAGTTCCTTTTTTAAATTTCCTGCCTCTTTCTTCAGTGATGCCGGCATAATTCAAACAATTGTTAATTGCCTCCTCACTGATTTTTTTCTTTATGCAAGAATACACTCTGGTTCTTATTCTATAGCAGAGATAGGCTGTACACGTGCATAATTCAAAATGCTGAGCATATTTAATTTCCACTAAAATTAACAAGCTTTATCTTTGAGCATATTTTTCTTAGAGCACAAGAGATCTCAATACCCATGTGTGAAATAAGGAGAGGAAGGCAAGAGATCAGCATGGCTGAGTAAGGACCTCCTGGTTGAACTAAAGTATAAGAAGGAAACACACAGGCAGTGGAACCAAGGACAGGTTTTCTGAGAAGAATACAGGGGCGCTGCCCAGATGTGTATGGATGAGATCAGCAAAAATATGGCACAGTTGGAGATCAATTTGTCAAGGGGTGTAAAGAATAATAAGAAGGACTTTTATACATACATTGGACAGAAAAGGAAGATTGAAGAAAATGTACCTGTCCTGATAGAGAACTGGTGACAAACAACATGGAAAAGGCTGAGGTACTTGATAACATTTTTCTGCCTCATTTTTAAATGGCAATCTCTCTTGCAACATCTGTCAAGGCAGGAACTAGGGGAACGAAGTCACCCTCTTTGTGGGAGAAGATCAGGTTTGAGACCACCTGAAAAACTTTAACATATGCAAGTCCATGTGACCTGATGAGGTCCATCCCAGGGTCTTGAAGGAATTAGCTGACAAATCTAGTGGTCTTCTATGATAGAGTGACTAGATCAGTGGACAAGGAAAGAGCTGTGGATGTCATCTCTTTGGACTTCTGTAAAACCTTTGATATGGTCCCCAGTGATATTTTTGTTGCTAAATTGAAAAGATTCAGGTTTGATGGATGGACTGCTAGATGGATAAGAAATTGGCTGGATGTCTATGTCCAAAGAGTCATAGTCATCAGCTCAATGTCCAAGTAGAAACTAGTGGTGTCCATCAAGGGTCCATACTGGGACCAATACAATTTCATACCTTCATCAGTGACATAGATAGTAGGAAGGAGTACACTCTCAACAAGTTTGGAGATGACACAAGTTGAGTGGTGCAGTTGATGTGTTTAAGGAAAGTGACACCATTCAGGATGCGGTGAGTGTCCCATCACGGACAGGTTGGATGAGGCTTTGAGCAACTTCATCTAAGAGAAGATCTTCCTGCCCATGGCAGGGTATTTAGAATTTAGAGGTCACTTCCAACCCAAAATATTCTCTGAGTCTATGATTCCATGATCCATAAAGTGATGATTGTACTAGTTTGTAATACAACTTTTGGATAAAACACACAGTAGCATTCTAAATACTGCGATTTCCCAAAATGGTCACTTTAGTATAACCTTTCTCAGATTTATCAATTACTAACTTACACTGAGCATTTCTAAAAATCTGCTTATAACATTTTATTGCAGCTAAAAAATGAGAAAGTTAACTAAATTATAATGCATGGGAACCTAGCTGAGAGCTGACTCCCTCTCATGACTGAAAGACATAACTAAGTATGGTTTTTGTCCAACTGCATTTGGTAGAGTATGTTTATGTTCATTGTGACTGTTTGTCACAAAGAATCAGGAAAACAATGGTGTAGACCTTCACACTTGGCTATGGCGGGGCACCTGGCCAACACTCTCAGCATAGACAGCAGTGAGATAATGAGAAACCGCATGGCCTCATAAGTAAACAATTAGAGAACTGGCATAAAGTCAGTTTTTTTCTGAGGGTACAAAAGCAGTATCCTCTTGTAGCCAAATCTGAAGCCTCACTTATGGGTAGACACACTGCATAGGAACTTTCCCAATTACCTGAGACTCGCAGCATCAGCTGTAATGGGGCTGCCACCCTTGAAGTGTGGGCCTGGATGATGATTCAGTAGTAATTGGTGAGGTATTTCTTCTTAATCTCTGTTCTCTCTCCTCAGTAATGATTTGATGTATTGCTAATTTCCTCTGTACTTTACTTATATGTGATTTGCTTTATTGTACTTATTTACTGTATATATAGAGTTATATACCCAGTTCATGTTGATGTGCTTGTTTGCTTTAGTGTGCTTATTTACTTTAGTGTGCTTGTTTAATAAACTGTGCATATTATACAGCTAATGTATTGTTTTGTTGCATATCCTGCCTGTCAGCAGAGCATAAATGCATAACAAACATGCAGAGAACAACTAGACAAAAAAAAAAATCTAGCTAGAAAAATGTGGTTTGAAATAATGAGAACATTAAAAAATACTTTTAAGGAATTAAGCCAATGAACATTATNAACAAAAATGAATAAAAAACATGCAGAGAAAAACTAAAAAAAAAAAAAAAATCTAGCTAGAAAAATGTGGTTTGAAATAATGAGAACATTAAAAAATACTTTTAAGGAATTAAGCCAATGAACATTATCCAACAAATGTAAAAAGTATTGACACTTCCTAATCTGGAGCTTGTGTATATAACCATGTAAATGAAGCATACATTTCAGCTTCCTTTTCTTACAGTGCTGTTCTCTCAGCTAAAATAATTTTGCTTATAAGTGCTTGAAAAGTAGACCAATTTACAGAAATCATCTGCAGGATGTAATTGCCACCTAGTATTCCAGGCAGCTTTGCCCATCTAGGGGGAGAAAGAAAAAGATAAGGGGGAAACATAAAAGACAAACAATAAGAAAGAAGTGGAATTATAGACTGCTGAGAAGAAAACTGCTGCTATCAGTCTTGCAGTTCATGAGAAACTGATCTGCAATTCATGAATGTGACAAAACACATTCTCCTTACAAAACAATAAACCAGAAAGAAGACAGATAAATTGGGGCAGAAGAATAAGTGCCCTGCCCAGCTACAGAACTGTGAATAGTATTTCCACTTAGGTAGATCCTTTATGTGTTTACAAAACAGGAGCATGAGGAATAGAGTAATAAGAAAAAAAAAATCATTTTTACAATTGAAAAAAAAAAGAACCCCACAAAAATGAAGAGATAAATAAAAAGTATTTGAAATGATACAAAATCTGATCACTGAGGAATCCTCAAAGCCTCATAGCCTTCATTTGAGAAGCTGTGAGAAAAACTGTTTACATTTTTCTTGTAATCTAGGCTTCTTTCTGGCTGATATAAGCTGAGATTCTTTTATGTGTTTTCTATTGTTTTGCTTTATTCATAAAAGTAAAGCTCCTGCAATCCTTTGTCTTTGGCTCTTCTTTTTGTCTTGTTACTCCACAGTAACCAGGTGCCTTTTTTACCTTCTTTGTATTCACATACCTTTAAATGCATTGGATGGGAAATTGCTTTTTCTCCTTTCTATTGAAAATGCATGGGTTGGTTTGCTTCTGGAAGCAAAGAAAGAAAGGAAAATTCATGGATCAGACTGAGTAGAGTTTTTATGAGTTTAGGCATTTTAAAATCAAGTCAAGTACTACATGCTATGATTACTCATTCAAGTGCAAGCATAGTACTCAATTGCTATTTTCAACTTTATCAACTTTGGAAAAATACTCTCACAGAATTTTACATTACTTCTTCCTCCATAAGGTTTTTGGTTCATTTCAAAACCCATCTGTAGGACTTCCAGCCTTGGATCAATGTTTTGCAGTTTTAGATTAACGCAAGGAAATAGGGTAATCTCTGATGTAAGAGGTCTCAAATCAAATGGCTACCCCATGTCACACTGTAGAAACCCTTATTTTAACATGTTCATCTGCACAATAAGACCTTTTTAAAGCATTGCAGAATCACTGTTTCCAGAGCAAAGGGTCTCTGTGTTCTTGTGCATCAGTGCTTCCATTATAAGCTCTTTTCGTCTTCTCTTTTTCTCAAGTAACAAATTCTCTTTTTTTTTTTCTTTTTGTCTCTGTATGCANCTGCACAATAAGACCTTTTTAAAGCATTGCAGAATCACTGTTTCCAGAGCAAAGGGTCTCTGTGTTCTTGTGCATCAGTGCTTCCATTATAAGCTCTTTTCGTCTTCTCTTTTTCTCAAGTAACAAATTCTCTTTTTTTTTTCTTTTTGTCTCTGTATGCAGAACAAGTAAGGGAGATATCTCAAAGGAATTACACTAACAGATTAAAAGGAATGTGCAGGATCACAATTATGTTGTCCTTGTCCAAAGTGAATAAAATAGAATTAATTTCAGATTTATAATCACAAGAAATGAGGCTAATGAAAGTCACTAATTGCATCCCTTTAATGTGCTGAGCATAAGTATGGACTACATATTACTGTTCTGATGGAGAAGCATAGGTTTTCAGGCAAAGTTCTAGGTGATGGAGAAGAGTCTACACCTTTAAAAGTAGCAAAGAGGTCTGGGAAATCAGATTTTCTTTCAGGTCTCTTGAGATGACACTTTTCAAAACTTCATTTTATATACCTGCAAGTAGTAAGGCCAGGAAGAGATAGCTAACTCCCATTTTCTGAATGTTCTTTGGAGCATTTTTTTTTTTGATAACTTTGACTCCTGTTACATCACACTACGTCAATTCTTTACAGACATTTGGCAAATTATTGTTTTCTTAGGAATACTTCCAAATACTGATTTTATTTGTATATCTCAACTTACTCTGGAAAAGCAAATTTTCACTTATGTGTTACCATAAGAAAGTTATAAACAAAAGAGTTAGGTGTCCATGGAGGAAACAGAAATACAGAATATGGCAAAGGTATAGAAAACTAGTCCATATTAAAATTATAATATTGAATATTTACAAGTAGCAGCAAACAAAAGTATTCAAAGAAATACTGAGGAAATTATGTAAATCCCAACCTTAGTGATTAGTAAATGGAAGAGTAAATTAGCTTGTCCTTTAACTGTTATTTCTGAGGCATGATTGAATCAACTTTACACCAAGGTCAGTAGGAGTTTGTCAGCTTCCAATAACGTTCTGTCAGCCATGCCTGTACTGTTTATTACCTGTACTCTATCTTTGCTGTTATTTTAATATCTAGTGTCTAAAATGCTGTTTCATATGTTGTTACACTCAGAACTCAAAAAACCTCTGTGAAGATTATCTTCTGAATATACCCTATTCTAGTAACTAGTTAGTGACAATTTGACATAAAACAAACAACAGAAGAATTTTGTTTGGTTTACCTTACAGGCAGTCTTTATACTACCATTTTAAGGAGTTTTCGTCTTTAAGTGTTTGGTTCGTATAACAATACTGCTTGGGATCCATACAAAACTATTACTGAAATCAAACATTCTCTTTAACAGATGTTCAGGTTTGCACCAAACCTTCCAATGCCCATTATCCTTTTATGTGCAGTATTCTCCTGAACTAGCAGATGCAGCAATGAGCAGAAAGCTTTTAACTCATGTCCTGTGGCTTGTTTATCTTTAGGTTCTGTGTCAAAAGTGTGTTCTAAATGGTGTAAGTGTCAACTAATGGAAGTAAAAGTCTCTTATCAAGTACATGTTTTCAAGGTGTTTTGCCAGTGCTCTCAAGTAGCAAAGCAGAGAAGCACGGGCTTATTTTCCACATAGCCCTACCAAATAGGGGAAGCCACTCTCCTTCAGTCTGACCAGAATGAAGCATGTGCTAGAGTGATTTGCTGAACTTCTGAGCTCACTAAAAGCCCACTAAGTAAATGAAAAAATGTTGCATTAACGTTAATAAGCTTCAGAAACTAAAATCCTATGATCTGCAGAGCATGAGGCCGACTTCACAGTAAATCGCCTCATTGCAGTTTTTGAGCTTAACACATGTAATGAGATTAGAAACCCCTCACATGGGTATTTCTAAATTCACAGTATAAATGGGTACGTAATGTCTATAGATTTTTTCCTTGTCTGGTATTTACCACTAACTCGTAATTCCATCAGATGCATATTTTTCTTCTCTCATAATGCCTTGAAACTGGACTCAATTAAGCATTAGCATAGAATCAGAATGGTTTGGGTTGGAAGGGACCTTAAAGATCTAGTTTCAACCTCCCTGCCATGGGTAGGGGATCCCTTCATTAGACCAGGTTGCTCAAAACTCTGTCCAGACTGACCTTGAACACTTCCAGGGATGGGACATCCACAACTCCTCCGGGCAGCCTGTTCCAGTGTCTAGATTCTTCCAATCTAGATTTACCTTCTTTCAGTTTAAAGCCATTCCCCCTTTTCCTGTCACTACATGTCCTTGCAAAAAGTCCCTCTTCAGATTTCTTGTAGGCCCCTTTCAGGTACTGGAAGGCTGCTATAAGATCTCCCCAAAATCCTTCTCTTGTCCAGTCTGAACAAGTTCAACTCTCTTAGCCTGTCTTCACAGAAAAGGTTCTCCAGCCCTCTGATCATCTTCATGGCCTCTCTTGTAGACTGGCTCTAGCAGGTCCACATTCTTCTTATGATGGGGGCCCCAGAACTGCACATAGTAATTAAGGTGGGGTCTCATGAGAGCAGAGTAGAAGGACAGGATCACCTCCTTCGACTTGCTGGTCATGTTTCTTTTGATGCAGCCCGGAATGCAGTTGGCTTTCTGGGCTGCGAGCGAACACTGCTGGCTCATGTTGAGCTTTTCATCAACCAACACCCTCAAATCTTTCACCTCAGGGCTGCTCTCAATCTAGTCTCTGCCTAGCCTGTAGTTGTGTTTATTATTTTTGTATCATAAAAATATTTTATCTTATTATATTTTCTATAATATAGAAAATATAAAAATTATATAAATTATATAAAATATAAAACATAACATTTATAATATTTTATATTATTATATATTGTATATTATAATATTTTATAAGATATTTATATATATATATATATATATATATATATATATATAAACTCCTTATTTTCCATGTACCTTAGCATAGTTTCCAGGAGGACCTTATCTGTGATCTTGATGGGCATCGAGATGACCACCCTGTAGCTCCCTAGGTTTTCATTTTTTCCTTTTCTAAAAATAGGGGTTATGTTTTCCCATTTCCAGTCAGTGTGAAGTTCACCAGACTGCCACAACTTTTTAAATATGACGGGTAGTGGGTTGGCCACTTCATATGCCTGCTGCTTCAGGACCTGTAGATGCATCTCATTAGGTATCATGGGCTTGTGCACCCTCATGTTCCTCAGATGGTCTCAAACTTGATCTTTTTCTACAACAGGCAGTTCATTCTCTCCATGTAAGCAAGTGCTGGAATGACAAAATTTGGTTGAATTATTTCATTGATCAACATCTTAAAAGACAAATTTGGCAGCATCTATAGGATAAAAAAGCAGAGAGAGTCCCAAAAATACAGCTTTTAAAGGGAAATCTTCCTTTTATGAGCAGGTAAGGATTTTAGTGAGAAAGTAAATCAAACTCTATGGAAAATGAAAACCTCATCAAGAAATGAAAACTGGCAGCAAAAGAAAACTGTAAACCAGGTTGCTCATCCTATCTATGTGTGTCTTTAGCTGGATCAGAGTACTGGCTTGCTTTGAATATCATGCATCACTTCAGACTTACCCAGCGAAGGAAGGAAACTGAGGTGACAAATCTCAAATTCCAGCCTCACCACTGCACCATGTGCCAAAGGCACAAAAAAGATTGTTTAATTTCATAAACCTGTAAGTACTCTTAAATGAATGTTAAAACAGGAAAGTGGGAAAGCAGCTTGTAGTTCCTGGTATTGGCAAGCTGAGGATCTCCCATTCCAGCATAACTCTCTGTAGATGTATCAGTTGTAGCAGATTATTTTGTACCAGCAGAGCGCTGCAGAGGTATCCCACTGGAGCAGTAAATCTCACACAACATATTCCATTACAGAAAAAAACTGCTGAGCCTGACATTTACATGACCTGTAAATGATATTGGTCTTCCTTATTTCACAGTAGACTGACCATGTTGGATGTCACCTCAGGTGATATGGGTATACTTGGGTTTCTGTATATGGTTTTGCGAAAGAACTGCAGTACCAAACCTTTTGGTAGGAAAAATATGCTTATACCAACTTTGAGTCTTGAAATACGCAAAATTAACATTGAATAAATGCAGGAGCTTCATTATTCCTTCAGACAATGCTGAGACGATCAATGTTATCAAGCAAATGCCATTTTATTAGGCAAAAGCGTTAACCTTACATAGAGATTCTTAGTACAGCTGCATGGATTTGGCAATTGTTGATTGGGCACCTTAACCCTTAGCAATGCTATGATTGGATAACACTGTCCTGGGACCTCGACCTTCAGAATCTCTCAGCTCCTTTTTTCTCCTGCTTACTTGTGAGATCTTGCAGCTGGTGTTTCTGTACTCCCTCATCCATGGCCTTCAGTTTATCTTGAGTACATGATCATTCTCATGCAGGCTGACTTATACCAAGGCCTCTGGGTTGCTCACAGAATGTGCATTGTTACATAGCCAGTCCACAAATAAATCCACATTTTGTTTGTTGAAGAATCATAGGATATGGCAAATCATCTTGGCCTACCCTGGACACAGGTAACAAGGGGCTGTTTAAATGCTTTAACATAGTAATCAAGCTCATTTCATGTGCCCAGGGTATCCAAGAAATATATATGAGACAGACAAGGATAAGCACAGGGCATGTTTTTCTTCTGGAGTAGTAACTAGAAGCTAAATAGAATACCCTCTGCTGAAATGGCACAGGTACATGAATAACTAACTTCCCTATTGCTTATGGAAGAAAATAGGAGCAAAAAAATCAGTTCAACAAACCCAAATACATATACTACTAGTTATAAAACTTTTGGCTGTGAGCACTAGCACTGATCACATGCCAAGTGATTATTCTGAACCTTTAAAAAGAAAGTCATTAAGGATTTAATGTGGCACCAGTACCGAGATTATAAAACATATGCTGTGCCCTCCTTGCTTCACAGCAAAGCCATCCGCCCCAGCCTCTGAAATGCACAACACATGCTTTTGTTTGGTATGGGGCGGCTGTGGGTGTCAGTGTGTGGGGAAGGAGGGAAGGCAGCATGTGTTGCCCAAATGCCCTGTAGAGAACTGGGCTGCTGGTGATTTCTATTCCATCACTCCCACGTTGCTCTCCTCTGTTCATCTGCTTGTCAGCCTCAGCTCTCTTGTGAAAGCAAGAGCTGACTTACACAGCAGGCAAGCACAAGTCACATGTTTCAGTGCACAAAAGTGGCTTTTGCATTTTTTTAGTTTCAGTGTGTTAGACGAGGACTAGGCAAACATATACAGAATGAAAAGCTTCAGGCTGCTAAAATGAATGGCAAGATTGGTATACTCATGTATACAGCTATCTGTCTTATGCAAGTTCGTAGATGAGCATCCACAGTGACATACATGCGATTTATGGCAAACCCAGCTGAATGGTAACAGAATTTGTCACAAGGACTACCTTTAAAAACAAAATGTATGTGGACCTTATTTTCAATTCATTCTACATTTCAAACACTGGAGTTTTCCAGGAATAACTACAGAGTCATCGACAAACTTTATAAATAAAAGCATTATACAATACACATTAGCAATGACTAGGCAGCTATACACAGAGTACAACACTTAAAGAAAATGATCACGATTCTTGGGGTTTTTTTCATGCAAACTACATTAAGCTTAAGTATATGAACATATCTTTGACAAACTGAACTGATTTGAACACTTTCTTTTGAAAACTGAAAACACAACTGAAAATTGAAAAAGCTGGAAAACAAAATGCATAATTTCTCAGCCCCTGTGTTGTATTCTAAGCAATTCAAACAATTTATTTCCCGTGTCATCTCTTCTCTTCCTGGTATAGTTTTCTTTTACTCATATGATCAGTTTCACTCCCTGTTTTATACTAACATGTGAAACTATTTCACTGGGTCCTTGTTTTCCCTGCATGCATGCTATGTACCTTAGATTTCATGTACATTTTATTCAGAATATGAAAATTTGCAGTATATTGCAATCTTCTGTATTCTGTTGTGTCTTTGTGTTGTCATACAGTTATTTATTGGATATATAAAATACTGTATGGTGGTAGATTTTTGTCAGTAGAAGTCTCTCTGACTGTACATTAGAGGGAAGATCTTGCTTGTTAAAGCAAGCTATAATGAAGAGCATAAAATTTCCATTTACATCCTTCAGTTCTGCTAAAAATATATTTTAGGTTCCTGGATAATTAACTTTTACCCTTCCTTAGGTATAGGCTGGAGTTCTCAAGGACCTGCAAGATTAATGTACCACAGAATGTGCATCTTAAAGGAGAATGCCATTACCATTCAGTGCCTCATACTTCAGAAGAGTCAATTATAAAATTTCAGTAACGGCAACACCACCGGTGGTTTGGTTTTCTTACGTGAAGAGTGGCAAAATAATTAAGTGTACCTTCCATTTTATTGTCTTTAGACATGTTCATTGCAATCACTAAATTCATGCTGGATGCAGACTGAAAACTGACGAATTCAATGAATTTGTGAGGGAAGAGCAAAACATGTTGGGACTGTATGAAGAAGACAGCATTGATATAGTCTGCATGTCCAGGTGTTAAAGATTTTATTACCTCTTGGTTCCTGCATATTTTTTGATTAGCCAAATTTTAAGGCTAATGGTCACACAAATATTGTCGAGGAATGCAGAGGATTTATCTAAGCCTGCTTTTAAATATATGGACTACAATTGTGTAAAAAGAGTCTACCTGAATCTAAAGTGAAAAGGAGCTTCTCAGAAGATCTTTTCTTAAAAAGAAATAAAAAAGTTTGCTAAAAAAGCTACTGCATTTTCAAGGATATTCTAAGATGCAAGGAAGAGGAATCAAAAACAACTTAGAAAACTCAGATGAGAAAAATAGCTTTACTACTTTTCCACTAAAGTTCACATTTAATGAAAAAGAACTGAAAGTTGTTATTTTCACAAGCTATCCTTAGTTGGCTGCAGATATCGGTACCTACTAAAAGCAGTGACAAATGCCTGTTTATTTTAAAGGGAACAGAATTTCAAAGACCCTTCAAAAAAAGCCCACTGTGGAAGTTAAGGAGTTTAACAAGCCTGGACAGAGAAAAAAAAACAAACAAACCAAACCAAACCAAACCCAAAACAACAAAGCCAAACAAACCAAGAAAGTTTTGTTCTCCTTGGTCACATATTATCAAATGTCACAGTCCAGGATATAATGGAATATAAACACAGATACCCTAATTACTTGGCATTAACATAAGAATATCAGAGCAGTACTTTCCCTGAGATAATTCACCCTCTGTGGCTCAGCACTGACATTCCACACCTGAGAGATATAAATGTCACCACACTGTTGAAGTGTGTTTTTCCTTTTCTTTCCAAAATCCTCCACGTCATCCTAATGAAAACTACATGTGATGTTTTCACAGAGAATCTTGATTCTCAGCTACCATTTGTCTTGGAAAATTTCCCTCTATGAAACACCAGCTAAAACAGATGCCTTCCAGCTTAGATTGAGAGATCAGAAATGAAGTAATATCTTGAAAATCACACCATCCTCATGAAACCTGGCAATTCATATAGCAACAGGAGGCTGGAAACAGGGTAAGAACTTGGCTAAACATGTTATTTCCAATCAGGTAGTCTGTGATATGCTCCATACAGCAGGTGAAAGTCTGAAAAATGCATGCATGTTAGCAGAAAGCACATAATAGTTGTCTAGATAGCACATAGAAGAACTGTCTAAGCAGTCATCCCATTTGGGATATCTTAAATATTTTGTATGACAACAAGTAGCAATCAGAGATTTACATAATACTAGTAATATCCTCTTCCTTTATGTCTTCAGATCAATGAGACAGTTTATACCTACCTGCTTGGTTTTATTTCTAATCTTCATAATGTACTTTAAGAAAAAATTAAATTTAGGACAGAGGAAATAAAAGGATACAAAAAGAAAGAATATGGACCAATTTCCCCCTGCTCATTGAAGCATCCATGTTCTGTGATATGGATTGGCTGCAGATAAACTAGTGTACATTTGTGTAGATCTTAAGAGTTTTCTCATTGTTTTTTAGAGGTGCACATTGCTGGATGCCAAAAAATCAAACAAGAATACGAATGATCTCATGATACAAGAAATCACTTTCTAAGAGCCACCACTTTTTCAAGACAGTGTACTTTTTTAAACTGCATTGTGGGAAGATGGTTTTGGGCGTTGAATGCATCTAGCATTTAAGTTTAAGCCTAGGTTGCCCCAATCTTAAGATAGATTCTTTAATACTTAAGAGAACAGCAAGTCTAGACTAATACATGACTTTCAGTGAAATCCCAAAACACATAACACATAACTACCTCTAAGTTTTAATCTCTGAAATGATCACAAAGATCTGGCATGAACTATGTTCTCCTCCTGCATTAAATATAGACAATTAAACAGGCAGTATTAAAATTAAATGATTGCAATGTAGCCTTATGCACAAGCATTCAACTTCCAGTGAGTACCTATACACTGAAAATGGAACCCATGGTTGTCAGGATTCAAAGACTTGTATGCTTTAGCTCTCATACTTGAGCTAAAGTGAATCTGCTGGTTGTGTGAAAGCTTCATCATGTACCTCATTGTACAACAAAAGTGTAATGACCATCATATTCTTAAATTTCTTGCATAAATACATTTTGTACATTAAAGTTAATGATAGAACCCATAAATTGCCCCAACCCTGAACTAAAAGTCTTGTAAACAGAAAGTTATTGAGAATCACTTTCTACAGTTTACTCAGTGATATGAAGATATGTTATGGTCTCTACATGTAGCAATAAATCAAAACTGTAATGCTAAGAGAAGTGTGATTTATTTCTTCCTTAATTTATTTTCATCCTGCTCTTTTCACTTCTAAAATATAAGGTGGTTTCAGCCAAAAGCTGCTCTGGGGCCTGAAGGACTTTGTGCTTCACTGTTCTGTGCTTATGAATGATTGTCGGAATCTGAATTCCTTGCATTTGTGGAAGCAAAGGTCAATAAAAAGCGCATCTCAATGCACACATCTTCCTGACTATCTAACCCTGAAATCTATGGAACCAAGAGAGTATACTAACTTCCCAATGTAAGTGTGATGAACGGTATGAGTCCTTGTCTTGAATGATAAGACTTTTATTTTGGACAAGGTCCATTTAAGCTATTTTTCCTCTTGAGTGGTCTGTCAGTACAGAACAATTGTTACATGCATAATTTTACTACAGCTGGCATTTTCAGATCCTCTCAAATTTGTAGCATAAATCTTGGAACACTTTCAGAGAATCATCATTCAGAACATTTTGCTATCTTCTGTCAATTTGAATAAAAACTTAAATTCCACTTATTCGTACTTCAACCTTTTACTTCACATCTGTTTTCTACATTCTTATGTGCTATTTGCCACTGTACATTGTACTTAATGAGTGTATATTGTGAGTTTTGATTTCATAGAATCATAGAATGGTTAGGATTGAAAAGGACCTTAAGATTATCTAGTTCCAACCCCCTGCCATTGGCAGGGACACCTCACACTAAACCATGTCACACAAGACTCTGCCCATCCTGGCTTTGAACACTGCCAGGGATGGAGCATTCACAACATTCTTGGACAACCCATTCCAGTGCCTAACAAGCCTTACAGAAAAGAACTTCTTCTTTATACCTACCCTAAACTTCCCCCATTTTAGTTTGAACCCATTACCCCTTGTCCTATAACTACAGTCCCTGACAAAGAGTCCCTCTCTGGTGTCCTTGTAGGCCTGCTTCAGATATTTGAAGGCTGATATTTGGACTATAATTTAGTCTTTTAGTTCTTAATATCGTGATATTTTCAGGCAGCATGTTCTTAATAAGTGAACAAAGGAAGGAGAGTTCAGAATTTATATGAATCTGGCACATAATGTTATTGCCCAAGGCAAAAAGAGGACATTAAAGATTATACACTGACAACTAGCCATGACTAATCATGGATAGATTTTGAAGTATCTTGCTGTGCTGTTCAGTATGCAAAATTACTTCAGGAAACCCATAAAAATGCCAGCAAACCAGTAAAAATTGCAGAAGCATTATGTGTATGTGGACTTCTATTTATTTATTTTTTTGCTACAAAATACAAATTCATTTGAAGTTGGTAATAAAAAAATAATTCCTAGGTAGTTTCTCTAAAAGTAAGTTCCACATTAAGTAAAATCCATATTACAATGCTAATATTTCAAGGAATATAGAAATTCAGAGTGCCACCTCTGGGTGAAAAATAGAAGTTACTTAATATCCTCCTGAATGGTAGATGCCATGCTTTGGTGAAGAGCTGGAATAGCTCTCGACAATTTCTCAGGCTACATAAAGTCAAACAGAATTACAAGAAATACTGGCTATTTATGATTTAATTATTTCAGGTTGATAATATATTGTGCTGTTTTAGCAAACCACATTTCAAGTACTTTGCAAACATCATCTAATTTGTTTATAAATACGTCTCTCTGTTTGGGGTTTTTTATGTATGCCATACTTCGTTTTGGATAAATGTGTTAAATTAATATTAGCCAATAAGCAATATAGTAAAAAAAAAAAAATAAGAAATAGAAGCTGGAGAATGCAAGAGGATTAAATGTAGCACAGAGCCCATTTTAATATTAACAACTGTTATGTTGGAATTGAGTTTTTGAAAGCCGCAGTACTGCAGTCCAGACTGCATCACTAAGGCACATGTGTGGAAGTGCTACAGAGAGGCTACTGAAGGCACTGAAAGAAAGCTTTTTCCTTTAAAGTGATGTAGCACACATGTCTAAGTCAGACACCCAAGTCAGATAGGGGCACAGTCATACAAACCAGTGTGAAAGCTGCTGTATTTTATTGTTGCTGCAAATGCTTGTTTACAGTAAAGCAATCTTCCATATATCTCCACCCTACAGTCCAGGAGGTTTGTAATGGTACTCAGCTTTAGTCATCTTGAAAGACTTGAAAGTTTTTCTGAAGTTTTTCATTACATAAATTCATGTCCTGAAGAAATTACAAATATGAGATTCAATGTATCATGTGTTGAAAATACTGTGTAAGTCTCAGATGACTTCTTTCAGAGCTAAGAATAAATCCATTCATGAGGTGTCTGTTTTATTTTATTATACAGCAAATGACATTTCTTACTAACTCAAGTAANAATGTATCATGTGTTGAAAATACTGTGTAAGTCTCAGATGACTTCTTTCAGAGCTAAGAATAAATCCATCCATGAGGTGTCTGTTTTATTTTATTATACAGCAAATGACATTTCTTACTAACTCAAGTACATGAAATAAATAAAAAACTAGGTATGAAGGAAAAAAACAATTCAGAGAACAGACATTTACTAATTTTTTTCTACTAATTTTCAGTGAATTTTGGCTTATTTTATTTAAAGCTTCTTTCACTAATCAGGAAGAGAATTAAAATATAAGGTTTCTGTAATAAAGTTGCCCACATGATGGATCTAGGTTAATTACAAGAAATGAAAAGGGGAAAAAATATATATTTGCACTTAATTTTTAAACAATATTCTTTTTTATCATAATGTAATTCAGATTTTAATCTACCCTGTAAATGTCTGAAACAGCAGTAGGCAGGTTCTGATGCCCAGGCGACCAGATAGCCTTGGAGCAAGCAAAACTTGCTAGAGCTTTTTTTTTGGTGGGGGAACGGGGGGGAGGGGTGTTTTTTAGCCTGAGAGTTCTCCAGAAATGCATATACCTAATCCTGCTTGGCTAAACATTTGGAGTAATGACTCAGGTCTTGGTTTGAGCAAACAAAAACTCCAAAAGAAAGAAGTAAGGCATGTAAGGCTTGTGCAGGAGTGTTTAAAAATGGCTAGTGTGTCCCAGCACGTTCAGATGCCTCAGAAAATGCTCCAAGTAAAGAGGTGTCTGCTTCAGACCTTGGGTGGCATCAAAATTGCCTGAAATAATTTTTTTTTCAGTTGGTGTTCTGGTGTTTTGGATCACTTTTGCATGATCATCCGTATCTGCCTGAATGACATATGCAGTATATATGTGTGTGTGCATGCATGTATATGTGTATATGTAAGTATACACTCCACATATATATGGGCATACATAAATATTGGGTGTATGTATATGCTTACTACTGAGCAATGGACAGTACTTCTGGGGCCCACTTGCTTAGCACATAGTCACTAACCTTTTGGCACTGGAGTCTTTTATAGGCCTGGCTGTCTCCTTCTAATGACCTCTAAAGGCCAAGACAGAAGCTCAGCCATCTGATGCTGAGTCTCCAAACACTTAGCTGCAAAAAAAAAAACAACCCAACAAAAAAATAGATAGACTGCACCTAAAATACTTCACCGTGTATATGCAATAAGAAGTGCATGATGTTAAGCTTGGCTTATGAACTAATTTTCATTATTTGATAGGATAGAACATCACTGGGATTTGTTAAAACAACTAAAAGTGTCTTTTGGGGGAATAGTATGTTTAATTTCTTTTTGTTTGTTTTTTTTTTTTTTTGAGCAAGGAACACATGTTTCTCATGTNAAATTATTTAAAAGTGTTTTTTGGGGGAATAGTATGTTTAATTTCTTTTTGTTTGTTTGTTTTTTTTTTTGAGCAAGGAACACATGTTTCTCATGTTACAACTGACAGAAAAGTCAGTCTCTATTGCTGCTTGGAAAAAGGCTTCATAAGGATCTAGTAGCCACTTGGACACAAGTAACTGTCTGGATCTTTGAGATAAATATGTGACTCCCGACAACAAGCTTTAGGAAAAGAACCAGCCTACACGCATACTTCAATCAGTATATTTGTACATAGGTAAAGAGCAGTCAGCTTAATACTCATATATTGCTGGAGTTGTTTTTGTTATTTACTTCTTGTCACTAAGTGATGACCCATAAGACTTTAACTTTTCTATACTTTCTCAATTTACTTACTAAACTACTACAGGGATCTATTTCATCTTATGTGGCCAATGAATATTTCAGTGCATTTTCACTCATTTGACAACTTGAATAAAAATAGGTACTTGAAGTTTTTAATGAATCAGTTCATGGAGGGTCTAATATTTGTGGCAACCAGAGGGCTTATGCTCTCCTTCCCTTGTTCAAACAAATGTTTTCTTTAACAAATAAGAATAAAGAAGCATGGGAATAACCATTACAAATGTATCTAGACCAACCAGCATCTTAGATCTAGCAGTGGCCAATATCACATCTTTTAAATAGAAACTTTCCATCTCTGCTAGGGATAAATAAGTGAATGCTAGCAGTAAGATGAAAAGGATAACTAGTGCAAAAAATACCTGGCCATATTTGGCCATTTCAATTGGAAAGTAATCAAACCAATGATTTATTGGTACAATAAAAAGCGGGTCATAAAAATATTAAGAGGAAAATAATCATGAGCCTTCAACTATGCCAAGCAGATGGGTTGAAATATTTTCATAAAGCACCCACATTCTATGCTGAAAACTGTTGAGTTTTCTCACTCCACTTCCTACCGGAAAGATGGTTCAAAGTCTCATTTTGTTAAATAGTATCGCTTTAGGTCCATTCTAAACTTACCTGTGCACAGTCTACACCTTTTTTCTTTTTTTTTTTCATTTGTACCAATACTATCTTTCAGGTTTAGAAACTCCTCCACAGTTTTCATTCTAGAGAGGGAGGTCAAGGTCTCTCACAAAGGGATCAAGTGTGTATCATTCAGTCTTTGTTTAGTGAGACTATTAAACCATATTCTGCTAGTCATTGTTTGCAGAAAATTCTGCCCTTTCTCTGAGCAGTCTCTGTATTCCTTTTAATACAAATTCCATTTTCTTGAACATGGATGTTCACAATGGACGCATTACTCTTAATGATAATTTGCTAGGGCCCTGTATTAATACTTTTTATTCTCCTGCAAATTCTTCCGATACGTTTAATTGCATTTCCTTTCTCCAGACCACATCACACTGATAACTTATAACCCATCTTGATGAACTCAAACTTTTCTCCTCCACTGTCATTTCCTTTTCATGAACAATTTCATTTATGGAGGAAAATTCTTTCATTTATAGAAGAAAATTCTTTTATCAGTCTTTACTAGAAAGACCTTCTTGTTCTTCATTTTAAACCCATTTCTATTTGCCTATCTAGTCTTAATTTCTTTGTCTTTGACAATATATTCTAAGTTTTGCACACTGCAGAGGTCAAAGTAATTTATCTGCAGCTGCCTAGATAACTTTTTTCTTCTAAAAAGTTACTGCTTCATGAACTATTTTTGAAGCCATACAACATAAGACTCTCAGTAGAAAACATTGCTACCAGAATCATTTTCATGCTTTTCTATGTTTCTATAGTCAGAAATCAAAAAAACAATTGGAGGTAATCCGTCCCACCAAGTACTCACTTCATTACACTGAGGAAGTACCTGATGAGGAGGTACACTCACCAATGTCATTTCATATATCTCAGTTTCCAGTTCCATGCCATTGTTCTCATAGCAATCCTACTTCTGCTACGTATTTAGCAATGTCCCATTTTCCACAAAGAGAAGCAGAGTGTTAATTTAAGATGGAGCCACACCTGTAGTTATTTTGACCCCTTCATCACTGGTCAGAATGAGCTTGACTTCAGTTAACTACTTCTTTCTTAACTTTCTGATCCCTCTGATAATATTCCTTGATGATCAATATTTTCCATTTTTTTCATCCTTACAGGTTTTAAGCTTCTTTTTAGTACCCTATTTCAACTGCGTAGTTATCCACTAAATCTAGAGCTCTCCCTTACAGAATTTTCTTTGTGCTTGGCAACAAACTCCAAGTACTCTGTATATGTTTCTTTCACATCATTCCAGAGCTTTAGACACATGAATCTTTATAGTCTGACCTCTGAATTCCTTTATATACCTCAAATCCATGATTTTGAAGTAGAAAACATTATTTAACAGCCTGGTCATTTATCCTTCCTTTTCATTTAAGCTGAACAGGCCCAAAGTTGTGTGCTCAGTACTTATCAGCCTTCTGGAATAGCTTTAGTTTTTGAAATTGTATCACTCTTTAATGACATAATCTCTCAGCTATCCCAAACAAAAATGACAGTGCTATTCTTACTAATATATGGATTGAAATTTTTGGAATCTATAGAATATTTTTATGTTGTTGTAGTGGTGCAAATTTTTTTAATCTTTTCCCAAAAATACAAAAAAGTCAGAACCTCTGTTTCTTTTAACACCTAACTCACTCATACTTGAGCTATTTCAGTGGGAATATTTATCCTCAAATTGTAGCAATTAGCAAATTTTTCTTTGTTTTAATTTGTTTCCATCAGAATGCTGGCTTTTTTTTTTTCTTTTCTTTTTTTCTTTTTTCCTCTTATATCCACTTTTATTATTCTTACTTTGTCTGGAAGGCAATTCATTTTTCCATTCACTAATTCTGCTTTGCCTTTCGGTCTGTCAACTCTTTAACAGCANTTGTTTTTTTTTTTTTTCTTTTCTTTTTTTCTTTTTTCCTCTTATATCCACTTTTATTATTCTTACTTTGTCTGGAAGGCAATTCATTTTTCCATTCACTAATTCTGCTTTGCCTTTCGGTCTGTCAACTCTTTAACAGCAGTTCTCACAAGAGAAAATTTAGACAGATTTATTATGTTTTCAACAGGCCCTTTTATTTCCCAGGTACTACACTTTCAGTTTTCTGTTACATCATTCACCTTTTTGGGAGATTACTGCCCCTGTCTGCCTCCATTTTCTTCTTCCTCTCCTCCTCTGGAAAGGAGACCTCTGTCTTCTTTCTCCTTGTCCTTGTCAACCCTTGTCACCTGATTCACCTTTTTAGCAAATCTTGCTCCTCAGGCAACAAAAAAAGACTTGTTTTTCCCTGTTTCAGGAATTATCCAAGCCATACCATGGAAACATTGTGAGCTATTGGTTTAAGCTTGCATTCAGCAGTGAAGAGGGGGAAATATGGTAAGTTGCTGCTGGAAAGAGATGAAGACTGCATATAGCAGAGTCCCAAAAAACAGCTACTCTTGACTTCTGCTTAATTCCTGTTAATCAGCAGTCATAAATTTTCTTAATTTATTAATAGTTTATGCAATTATGGGTCTAACAGCAAGGCTGTAGTCAGGCAAGGGTCCTGCTGTGTTTTTAAAGTGACTTTTCTCCAAGTTCTTCCTTTCTAGACTTTAAGATCAAACACAAGAAAAATAATACCTGGGTTCATTCTCTTTTGTATCCAGACTGATTTTCACACCATCTGTAATAAGCATTTTTAAACAACTTGTGCATTAAGGTCCTGTAAAGAAGCAATGTGCTGAGAACACTACTGAATCAATTCTGTTTCAAAAAGGAACAAGGCCGTTATCCAACTAAGTTGTAGCAAACTTCTAGTGTCAGTCATTACTTCAGATTTTCACTAAAGTCTTAAAGAGTTTAGTCATCAGCAAACATAGCTCAGGTTCATGATATATAATAATAAGCTTCATATACCACGAAGATAACCAACCATATTCACATTTTATGACGAGTTCCTTTTGGTCCAGATTTGATCCTTATTCACTCTATGTAATCTCCTGCATAGTGGAGTAATTTCGTGACCAAACTTCCCAAAACCTAGACTTCTGAGGGACAGTGGAAATAACAAGGTAAACTCTATGATTACTTTGAAATGTCAAACCCAGTGATGTAGCAGTGTTTCCATGTTTTTCAATTTTGTTAACTGTAGTATTGAATCAGCTTTACACTGAGAAAATAACGCATCTATTTCTGACAACTGTAATAACTAAGGCTCCTGAAGTCCATCCCAGTTGTGAGCCCAAGTGCTGCAAAGTCAATGAAGGTTTGAAAGATGTTCCAATATGCTGATAACATATACTGAGGGGGAAAAGTAAAAAAGTTATCTGAGAGCAAATCATATTGCTCTACGGATACCACAAGAGGGCTGCACTGAAGCCACCTTGGAAAAAAAAAGAAACGTGGAAATGATTCAACTAAAACTGTTTTGTTGGAAACACAGTCTGTTCAACATCTGCCCTTAATCACTGCCTTTTCAATAGTGTTTAAAAAGGCAGTTTGAAAGTAACAGGTAGACACAGAATTCAACCACCAGGAAGGCCAGTGACTATTTTTTTCACTCCAGAGACTTTGGCGTTTGTCTGTGAGCCCTGAGCTCACCTCCCTAAGGATGTTACCAGATTAGCTCACTATAAAGCTAGCAAAACCCCTTTACTGATTAATGTGAAGCCTTCCTTCTCTGTATCTTCCCAGGATCTTCCACAGTAGAAGCCATTGTGATTGAGCTCCAGACTGGGATGCTAAAAACCACAAAAAATAAAAACCAAACCAAACCCACATTTGTCCTCCATTAGTAGATTTCAATTTCTCCATACATGTTCGTTTTCTTAGGAAAAAAAAAAATAGGATAATTACCATCTTTCAAAGAACTAAAAACCAGAATTAACCTTTTGTCCTTATATGGCATGTCCCTATGACAACATATTAGATTTGACAACACAGTAGATCCTTACATAAAGAAGTACTTTGATGCTTTTTGCCCACAGTTTTCTGATCTTCAGTTTTCTAAAACTTTTTTTGATAATTATTTCTTATTTTAACATTATTTCCTACTGTCTGTGAAATGTTAACTAAGTACAAGTATCTGTACTTAAAATCTATTTGCCATCTGACACACCATTACAATGGAATTGCCATATGGATATTGACAATTCACTAAGTTTATTTATCCTTTTTGGAATAAAGGCAGTTGTATAGAAGCTCAAGTACAACTGAACAATCCAATATGACTCCAGATCTGCTAAATCATTGCCCCAAACAAACCACCCTCCATGGGCAGTGACAGAACATCTGAGGAGATAGCAGAGACATGGCTGAGAAACAAGAGAACATCAGACTACAGAGACAAAGGATACTGTTCACACTATCACAGCTGTTGTCCAATCTACATTCATTCATTCCTGGAAAAGTTTATGCTCTTGCTTTCCTTTCCAGAACACAGCTGCTGGTGACTAATGAGTGCTGCTCAGAATAAGCACATTTTGCTGCAAGTAAACCACAGACACTATGCTTCCCCCACGACTACTGATGGAGAATGTAACTGAAATATAAGTTATCTTTAAATAGCCCTATGATAGCTTAAAATATATTTTATTTTGATAAACAGGTAGGGGGCTTATGGAGCACTATGCATTCTATACCCGCATTTATATGAATAGTACAAAATAGTGAGGGTCTTACAGATCATGTCTGAGTAATAATTTTTATGAGATAAAGCAGATTTCTCATTTTTCAGTGTAAAAGGTTACAATGGCATATGAAAAAAGCATTTTCCTTTCACATGTAGCAGGATGGCAAGCACAAATGCAACCCAAAGTGAAATTATTCTGAAATCCTATGATCTTGTTAATGCTTAGGTAATTTCTCCATGAATTATTTACAAATCTCTGTTCCTTAGACATGTTCCCCACTGCCTACTGAATACATGATCCAGGTTATTTCACTTTCTTTTTGCATTATCATGCACTTCCCACAGTCTTGCCACAGTCTTATTTCTTACTTCATTTCTTCTGTTTTATTTTATTCATTCCAGGGCACATGACTCAACTTAAGAATTTAATTATATTTTAACAGGTAGAGTTTAAAAGTTTTGAGTCAGGTGCATCACTGGATGATTTTTACATCACCCAGGATAATATAATATACCAGTTTATATTTTATATTAATATACAGTTCTCTTTATTATATGAATGTACGGCTTGCCTCCTGCTCAGATGACACAACTATTTAAATCCTGTATTAACAAGGATTTAAACAAACATATCAGCTTTATGATAGCTTGCTTTATGGTTGAAGGGAGTTCAGTTGGCCAGTTGTCATTTGTCACAGTGAAATAGCACTGATATTTACTGATTATTGAACTTTTAACAAGCTGGATACACAGTATTTCCTTACCAGCTGACACTGTATTTAGTTGCTAGCACATTTGTATTCTGAAACTAATGTTATGAAGCTATTTGGTTTCATGTTCCTGAAAGTATATATTACCATAAAATGCAAGTACAGACTGGCCATGAGTTGTTCATTTCTTAATGATTTAAAATAATTGTCAAAGCTGTTTGACTGAAATTATGTCACTTTTTCAGCCTCTGATGTTCAAAATGTATGATATTCTTTAGTTGCAAGAACTGAACTCTTTATTAAACATTTTATATTATCTCTGAAGTTGTTATTTTCAATCTATACTTCTGTACCAAACACTTCCAAGTTATGATGGAGTTGAATGATTTAAGTAGACTGAAAATAAGGAAAAATCATTCTCTGCACTATGACTAACCACTCTCGTACCTGAAGTTTATTGCCAGTATTATCTCCTATACATAAAATTCTTTAATCAGATTTTGGTTCCTAACAATGCTTAGCCAATTTGAACTGATTTTCCATTATATTCTGGGAAAAAAAAAAAAAAAAAAAAGGCTTTGTGCAAAGTGATCTCCAAAGAGGAGTGAGATTTACATAAGTGGAAGCTAAGGTGACATTTCAGTTCAAGTGAAACAACATATTGTTTTTCCACAAGAAATCTGATCTTTGATTCAGCAGTGCTATCATATGATGGTCCTATAGGAATATATCTAGTCCTGGATAGGGATCCTCAGGCTTCTATTCATATGGCTGAAATTAATTTTATAATGGTCAAAACATCATGGTTCAGGAAAAAAAAAGGTAAAATGGCAATCAACTGACTAACACAGAACGGATTTAGGCAGTGTTTTGAAACATGAGTATGATTTCAAGAAGTTGCTGCAATGGCCATCTCAGTCTGTAAAAGGCACAGAGGGAGCTGACAGAAACCACCTAGAAAAAGTCTTCTGTGATTGTTACTGATTGGTTTATTTTTAAAAACAAGGAGATTTGCAGTTAGCGAGAGAGAAGCTGTACTGTTGTGGGTAAGGTTTCTACACAAAATGTAGCATTCATAAATAAAAAGGATATTTTTATTTTGCCCAGGAAAATTGTTGATATTTTTGCTTTCTCTGTTTTCAAGAACCTTGAAGATCTGCTGTTCCCAAAAGAATGGGAACTCTCCTTTGTTTATACCTAAAGTACACAGACATATGCATGCATGCACAAACATACACACAAATATCTGTTTATGTCTACCAGTTTATCAGATTTCAGATAAATTCATATTCTAAACACTTTTGGGCCTGGTAGTACAAACGGGACCCTCTGACAAGCACTGAAGTTAGGGATTACAAGAAAATGGGAGGAAAGCATTGGAGAGACTCTTTGCTTAGTTTAAAGGAGGCTAAGGAAAACAATAGTTATCCTGTACCATCTGTTGGGAAAGATCTGGAAGGAAGAATATGTATATGAGGACTTTTTTGAGGTTCATGGAATAGAAGAATGAGATGACAAGGAAATAATTAACAATAATGAGCGGACTGGTCAGGTGAAGTTCTGAGCCCTATACTGAGGCATGATGGTAGAAGTTTCAAGAATGATAGAAGCACTGACCCTTTTGTATGCTGTCATGTGCATTTACTGTCACTGAAGAGCCTGCCCAGACCACAAAAGGTTTTTCTCTACCTTTTTTCATTAGTGAGGAATGTCCAGGCAGATGATGGACAAAAGTGGAGGGGAAAGTGAAGTGCATATGAGGTTTGACTGCATTTTGGAGAAATTATCTTGTTACCCTGAAAATTCCTTGAGGCTTAATAAAGGTGCTAGCACACATTAATTACGCAACAAGAAAAAAATATGTTTTGATCATCCATAGTGTATGTATGAAAAAAGGATAGTAGCTTCAATAGCAGAATAGCATCTGATGTTTTAGCACATTGCCCCATTAAATATTCTTGAATTTTAACTCTCCTCTTCCTCTTCTCTGTTCCCCCCCCTCCCTCAAATCAACATTTTTTTTAACATTGTAATCAAAATTGTGCAGAAAAGGAAGAAAATCCCAATTTTGAACAATATATTTTTCTGCATTTTAGGAACACATGGCTCCACATTTTTTTTTCTTTGGTCAGAATTTTACTGCACAAATCTTGTCCTAACAGATATGAGAAAAGATATGCAAATCTAGAATTTAAGAAAAGTTTACTGTAAAGCAGTTTCTAAAATAGAATAAGAATTATCCAATTTCTTTTCAGTCATCAAAGAATAAAAGAATTTCAATTACCATAAAGTGGGATAATGTGGAAATGAAATTTGACCTAGCAGAGTATATGGAACTACTGCTTGAGCACAAGATACATTTTACCAGATATAAAAAAGAGTGGCAGAGGAAGGCGAAGTCAAGTACAGATGCAGGTATTTGGATGTTTAGGTGGTGCTGATTTTTTTTGAACAATTGTTACTTACTCTTCTCTAGGTGAGCAGCAGTCAGCCAAAAGCATCCCTTAAGCCACATATGGCTCAGAAGCCACTTTTGAACTATGCTGGTATGTCAAAAGTAGATAATGATGCAGGCTTCTTGTGAAACTGAATGAAAATCAGACTCCATCATACATTGTCTTGAAGATTGGTGTGAGGAGCTGAGGCTCACTGTTTCAAGAATGGGTATGAGGATCTGAGATAAGACTCCACCATCTATCGTATGAGAGTTGGGTGTGAGGAGCTGAAATAAAGCTCCACAGTTGATTGTCTCAAGGATTGGTATGAGGAACTGCTATCCATTAGTTGAAAAGCTGGCTGCAAGACCAGCAAAACTAGATGAAAACAATCCACCAGGAATGTGTGACGTTAAGAACAGAAGTACCTCCCCAGCACATAATAAAAGGGGAAAAATGTAATCACTGGGGAGCCACCAACCGCTGAAGACAACTACAGACCCTAGGGATGCTGTTGGAACCATGCTGTTGGAACCATGCTATTAACTATCTCTCTGCACTCTGAATGCTTGCTAAATTTCTATCCCCCCTTTTTTTTTTCCTAATCTGTCCTACCACTTTTTTTTTTTTTTTTAAATAATAATTATCTTTTTCATAATAATTATCTTTTTATAATAAACAAACTGACTGTGGTACTTGACCTTGTTTGTCTCTTAATTTCACTCTGGGGATCACAAATTAAATGTTTCTGACACTGGGTTTTATCCAGTTGGACCTTAACACTCCTAAAATNTTTTTTTTTCCTAATCTTTCCTTCCTCTTTTTTTTTTTTTTTTAAATAATAATTATCTTTTTCATAATAATTATCTTTTTATAATAAACAAACTGACTGTGGTACTTGACCTTGTTTGTCTCTTAATTTCACTCTGGGGATCACAAATTAAATGTTTCTGACACTGGGTTTTATCCAGTTGGACCTTAACACTCCTAAAATGAATTTTGATTCATAACTAATGGAACATTTTATCACACTTTTGAATAGGTTTTTGGTTGTAAATGAACATTTTAAAAATCAGATTGAGGTCACAGAGTGATGAGTTTATTCAGTTAGGAAAGGACCTTTGGACACTGCCTGCTCCCAACCTCCTTCTGAAAGCAGGACCAATGTGCAGTACAGACCAGACTGCTTTGGGCTTTGTCCAACCAGGTTTTGAAAATCCCCTTAAAGCTTTTAGAGACATCTGTGATACGACCACCAGTAAAAGTGCTGTGAGAACCTTTTGGACATTTCCTTTCGGACTGATTCAGGAGATTACCTCAGAGCTACTTCAGCAAGGAAGTTCCTTGGGAATTTCCCAGGTGATAGCTTTGCAGAAGAACTGCAATAACACTTTTCCAGTCTAGGAAGTTTGAATAGGTTACTTGGTCCTACTGTCTGCATTTGTTTATGAATCAGTTTTGAACATACTGGCCGGATGGGAGAAACCTATAACCTTTGAATGGTAGTGTCTTTAGCAGGACTCCTTTTGGGAATTACAGAACTACCCATGGCTTCTATTTCAGTAAACATGATTCCTNTTTCCCAGGTGATAGCTTTGCAGAAGAACTGCAATAACACTTTTCCAGTCTAGGAAGTTTGAATAGGTTACTTGGTCCTACTGTCTGCATTTGTTTATGAATCAGTTTTGAACATACTGGCAGGATGGGAGAAACCTATAACCTTTGACTGGTAGTGTCTTTAGCAGGACTCCTTTTGGGAATTACAGAACAACCCACGGCTTCTATTTCAGTAAACATGATTCCCGCACTGACATCAACCCATAACCTGATGGTAAGTAGTTTGTGAAGTTGTTTTTTTGATGAAACCACAGGTTACAGTTTTAGGAAAGCAGTTCTTTCTTAAGGAAATTAACAAAAATAAAGTTGTCTGCTTAATCTTAATTTGTAAATTGTAGTACTTGGTTTTGATGCTCTTAAGAAGTGCTGTGTTACAATGTGAAAATTGATTAAATGTAAACAGTTTGATTAAATAAAAATGAATTTGTAATGCATTTATTCCTCTGATACAGCTACTTTCTAAGACTTTAATTATTTCATTTTAAAATATGTTCTCCCTTACTAAGGTGTCAGAATTAGGCTCTACAAAATAGGTAAGAAAACTTTCTTTGTGACATGTATGGCATCACCTATAAAAGCACAGTTAATTACAGCATCTCTAGTGATATTTCACCTCCATATGATATGAGATCACATCTTCATGAAGAATAAATGTTTGACCTTGGCTAAGGCAGGTCTCTTACAACCTCTGATTCTGTAAATTGTTACTCATAATGTAACATGAACAAGTTCTGATTAGAGTTTTTAAAATGTTTTAAATTGTTTTTTCATCTTTCCAAAATTAACACTATTTTTAGCAAATGGAAGGAAATAACTACTTACGTAAATTAAAAAAAAAATAACTAATACAAGGCAAAGGTTGAATTGCTTCAAGGATTTCACTGTTTTATGTGAAAATTCTTGAGATGTGTTTAATTGTAAGACCGTTTCCTCACATATCAAAATGTAGAGTTCTAATATTTTTTCTCTTGTAAGAATGTTAAATATATTTCCTCTACATTAAACTCACTGAAAGCATGAAACTGTAGCCTAGTGCCTGTGCTTAGAGGAAAGCAGCAAGTAATGTGTAGAAGACGAGCAAGTACAACTGAGGAAAATCTGGTCTTTTTCAGACTATGGATACATACTGCTTATTTTCTGGTTTGTTTGGTTTTTGCTTTTTTTTTTTAACCTTGTAAATTTTTAGTTTTGAACTGGGGGACAGCATAATCGTGAAACACAGTTACTAAGTCAGGGGGCTAAATACAGAGATATAAGCATCAATTGGGATACTTTTGAATGTTCTTGATCTAATTTATTTTAGAGAAGGTTATATTTGTGAAGAGAGAATTCTTGTGATCAGGTTTGCAGTTTCTGTGCTTTAGATGCTGAGATGGACATTCACAAACTGCATCAAGGAAAACTGCACTGACAGTTTATGCTGGTAACAGTTAAAGGGCAATTCTATTTTCAGCTCAAGTGGAACCTTATAACTGGATATTCTATTCAAGAGCTTCTCATTCTTTTTCCTCCTACATCTTAATATATGTAATCACACTTTCCATGGCTTTCTATGACCCTACAGCCAACTCTTTGCAGCAGCTCACCCTCAGATACAGAAGTGCTCCAAGATATTTTCTGTATGTTTTCCAGAGACACAAAAGTAACACCCACGAACCTGACAAAAACTTGTTCTGTGCTCTGGTCATAAGACTAAATAACTCATGAATTGACATCTTCTGATCTACACAGAAATTGGCAGACTGTATGAGTTAGAGGAAATGCTGAAATCTTTCAAGACTTTATCTCTTAAAAAAGCAGAAGAAGAAGTGTGAAGATGAAGCAGATGGAGATTGTCAAAAGCCTTTATTAATGTTTGATTTTATGTATCACGTTATATGAGGCACTGCTACACTCAATCTTTTTACTGCTCCAGATATACATTAGATAGGATCTGTGTTGTCTGGAAAGGATTATAAACATAAAACACCTTTTGTAATTGCAAGAAAAGAAGTAGTAAGAGTTATTACACAGGAAGAAGATTTATGATGATGCCACAGGGCACATTACAAACAAACAGGAAAACAAATGAACATTAAAGGCCGGAAGATGATGACTTTATTGTTCTTCAAGGTCTGCCCTCACCATATGGTCTATCTAACAATCTATGATTGTTTTTACCTTTCCCAATTTTTTATGGTCCCTCTGTGTTACAAGCATAAAATGTTAGGAAAATTAACCACTGGCACATTCTGATAAGATGGTTTGCAAACATAAAATGAAAAACCTCTCAGCATTTTTCCCTTTGAAAATAATACTAGCTTCATTTCACATCTAGATTTAAAACCCTTATTTGTTTTCTAGGAGTTATCAAATTGTGTCCAAAATGATACCTACCTGTATCTTACAACACAAAAAAATGTCTATTCTAATGTAAGTAGAATCAAGTACTACCACTGCATTGAAAATCAGGTAGACAAGAGGGGAAAAAGGTCTGACAGCTGAGGTGATAGCAGCTCTTCTGCAGGCTGCATATTCCCCAGCATTTGACTATGTCCAGAGCACATATGGCCCATATTTCCATCCCAGACCCTATGGTGCCTGCTCCTAGCTCATTTACCTTCTTCCAGTTATAGTCAGAGCATCCAAGCAACATGGGTGGGCCAAATGTCTGAGATGGATGGGGCTTTGAGCAACGTGGTCTAGTGAAAGGTGTCCCTGGCCATGGCAGGGGGATTGGAACTAGATGAGCTTTAAGGTACCTTCCAACCCAAATCATTCTCTGATTCTATGTGGGAGACACTGACCTATTGTTTAGAGTCACAGAATCATAGAATAGTTAGGGTTGGAAAGGATCTTAAGATCACCTAGTTCCAACCCCCCTGCCATAAACAGGGACATCTCACACTAAATCATGTCACCCAAGGCTTCATCTAACCTGGCCTTGAACACTGCCAGGGCTGGAGCACTCACAACCTCCCTGGGCAACCCATTCCAGCATCTCACCACCCTCACAGGAAAGAATTTCTTCCTTATACTGAATCTAAACCTCCCCTGTTTAAGTTTGAACCCGTTACCCCTTGTCCTGTCACTACAGTCCCTAATGAAATAATAATACTGGCATTGTTCATAACTGCCCTGCTCATGTATTCCTGCTCATAATTCCTGCTCATGTAGTGACTCAGTTGGTAATCCGCAAGGTTTTTCTAGGTTTTGTCAAATATTAGCTAGTATAATCAACTGGTATTAGCACTGTTTGCAAAACAGAGTTAATGAACTAGTTGTAGGATTATAGAACAGACTTTATAAAACAGGTGAGAGACAAAAAAGGCATTAACATTCTCCTAAACAAGATTATTGTATTAAACTTAAAATCTTTAATTGATAAATGCCAACAATTCCAATGACTGCATATGAGGTACAGCTGATTTAGAAAAAGCCAACTAACTTTGCATCTTATTAGCTATAGATATCCCTCTGTTAAATTTGTATCCATCTTATCTACCTCTGAGTAGGTATCACCTATTCCAAATGAATGTCATTTTACACATGACTTTTAAGCCAGAGTCATATTTTCACACAATCTTTTAGTGCAGTGAAGAGGAAGGATAAGAAGCAGCAATCGACTTAACTAATGAATTGTTCTGTTACTTCAGCCAAAAAAAGAATTTAGGAAGTGGAGACTAAATCAGATTGCTAAAGATGAATACAAAATAACATAGGCAAGCATGTGGAAATGAAAGACCAAGGCATAAACTCTATGAAACCAACAACACATATCACAGTAACAAATGCATGCTAGCAGAAGAGTAGAAAAAAATCCTGGATCATTACCCAACAGAGACAGAAACTACTAACAGCTAAGAAAAACCACATATTTTGTGCCCCTTTTGAATCTTGCCTTCCTAAAATCCCCCATCTGTCATTACTGGCTTCCACAAGTGATTACTTCACACCAGTGGGATACGATCTCAGCCTAAAGCAAGGGGAAAACAGGTATGAATACATTTAGGTAAGATATCTGTTTGGAATGAATATATTTAGGCAAGAAAGATAATTGTTCAGAGATCAGCTGGCCCTCAAAGATTTCATTCTAAAATATTCATGCAACTGGCTGAAATAAAGCTGTTGACTAGCAGTTATTTTGTAAGTTATTCCTAGGCACAAGAGACAGCCTAAATGCAGGGTAACTTAAGAATGGCAAAAGGAAGCGAGTTGGAGGATTTAATGGAGATTTTACAGTTTTTCAGCTTCTTTGTAGACCCTAAGTAACCTTGACACAAGAAACTAAACCATTTGCAAGTAGAAAAGAGACTGAAAAATCACAGGATTAATAGCAGCTAATGTGGTTTTGTAAAACATTAAATGTGTCAAATCAATATAATTTTATTCTGCAATGGGAAATGAGACATGGATAGAAGAAAAACACAGAAACATAGAAATATGTTTTCACATCACAACAATGATAGAACTTCCAGTTATATCCTGCATGATACTCTGATAAACAGGTTAGGAAGATGTAATTTTGACAAAATTTATTACAGGACTATCTGGATAAAATCTGGTACACATGGGTGTAGATCTTGTTGGGAAACTGTAATTAGAAGGGTAGCTACCAATGAATTACCATCCACGTAGAAGAGGTCTGCTCAGAATATGTTTTTACTTAAATCTTGTAAGTAATAAATTTGTAACTGAAGTAAAATCAAGATTATTAAATGTGCGGATGATGGAAAATGAGGTGAGGCTGCACGTTGAAACATAACACTGGAATTCAAAATTACTTTGACAAACATGCAGAAATCATCCAACAGAACAAGAAATTCAGCAGTGAGAAATGTGGTGTGCAGTTGTGCAAGTAAAAGCTGAAAACCAACCTGTTAGAAATCAATCCTATGGGAAGAGATAATGTGAGCATAAAAAGGTTACTCTTAAAGGATCATTTTTGAGACAGCACACTTCTGAACTATCCATGTGTCCAGATTGTGCACCTGTTATCTAGTCCTGTTCTCCATATACCAGGAAAAGAGAAGAAAATTAAGTATCAGCTATGTAAACTGAATATTTTAGGCAAGATTTAATTTGGGGCATTTAAAGGTTTTGGATACAATTGGAAAAAGGATGAGATCTACTGTATTGAAAAACAATGCCAGAAAACATTAGTTATCTGGACGATAAGGCTTCTTTAGTAGGATCTTGAACTCTAGCAAGAGGTACATACCCTTTAAAATATTGCCTCCAGAAGTAACTGTTCCTTACCTGGAAGAAGTACAGAGCTGAAGAAGACCTGCAGTTTTGACCTCTATGTTGGCTGGCTGGCTAGGCACATGGGAATAGACTTTAAAGGGAAGTTATGGACTTTTAGGGATCTGACATGAACAAAATCTCCACCAATTTCTAGGAATGTATGTTCTTTTTTTGTGTGCTGTGCTACGTAAAATGCAATGCCGCTCCTTTCCAAAGGAGTTTTTAAGGTTGAAGGCTGAAAATGTCTATGCCAATGCATTCAGCAACCATTATTATTCATCCCTGTATGGAATGTACCTACTTTTTCTGATGTAATTCTTGGAAAAGACAAAATGGCGTTAAATCCCACCTTCCCGCTGTTTCACTGTTTTGAGCTCTAGGTCAAAGAAGTCTCCCAAATCCATAGTTCATTTAAAACTCTGATTATCTCACAGTGAGGGAACAGGTCTGGCTTGTATCAGACAGAAACAGAAGAGAGAAGGATAAGCTGCCTCTGGGAAGAGGTTGGAGTCTATCCAATCAAAATTGAGGAAAAATTGTTTGGTTATTTTGGCTTTTCTTCCTTCACACAACAGTTTGTTCATCAAATATTCTCTTTCTGTAGGAGAAGATAATTACTGAAAACTGAGCTTTTTAATAATTTCAGATCCTCAGCTGAAGAACATCATGTTAAATGAAGTCTCATGTGCAACTTCTCACATAAGGCACTGCTGCAGTGAAATTGCCAAGAAACAGCTCATGGAGATACTCTGGGATATGTAGAGTGTTGCAGCTAAAATATCCTGGCTTTTTTTTTGGTTTTTTTTTTTTTTTTTTTTTTTTT
>NDXB01017356.1:112128-124011 GCA_002631895.1 Agapornis roseicollis | reverse complement strand
AGTGTTTTGTCTAAAATTTTCTGGCTTTTTTTTTTGTTTTTTTTTTTTTTTTTTTTTTTCTGGATACTAGGAGTTCTATGCAGAATACACAGACTCTCACAGTTGCTCCTGTAGAAAAGCTGCCAAGCAGCACCGAAATATCTGACACAGGACACTCCACAGGACTGGACTGGTTCTCAAGTCCTCTTTTTAATGATGATACAATCCAAGTGGCTAGTTACTCGTTGTTACCATAGGTGGGTTTTTTTTTTCCATGTCTGTGTATTTCTCCTACAAGTAAAATATTGTGGGGAAAAAAAATCATTTTCTGTAGCTGTTGCTCTCTTCAGGGTCTGCAAAAGGCTTAGAGAGCACTGGGTGATACTGTCATCAGAATCTTGCTCATAAATTATTCTAACAAAGACGATTGGCACTTCTTGGGGGGAGGTTGATTGGTCTTTTTTTGATTGGTTTTCTTATGCAGATGAGCTCTAGTTGCTCAAACATGAGAAATTAATTAGGATATGCAGAAGGTACAAGCTAAGTGAAATGTAAAGGGTATATAGATACCTGTAATTTAAGAACATTTCTTGAGAATATTGTTGAAAAATAAAAAGAAGAAAAAAAGTAATAAACCCAACCTAGATATGCAGACCCTAAGGAACAAGACAGCAGGGACAATATCAAAGGCCAAATCTCTCTGGTCACATATTGAGGGAATACAACTGAATGAATCACTCAAGGCCTTAGAGAGGCTTCACCAGCATTTTGTAACTGATAAGTAGGGGTGCAGAGGGGCAATGACAGTATCAGGTGTCTCACAGGAAAAAGTAAACTTACTCTCAGAGTCTTTAATGGGCTCTTGGGAATGGATGAAATTTATTACAGGATGTTTAGGGGAAAGAACTGAAGGCAGGGAAAGGGTCAATGCCCTTGTCCAGCTGAGCTCTGCATCTGATCACTGCTGTCTGTCCTATATTCTTGAGCCCTGTTCCTCACTCTTTTCTGTGACCCTGCTCTATGTGTGAAGGTGTGTGGAGATGACTCACTAATACACTTCAAGTTGGACTAGCTGGGAAGTTGGAAGAGACCAGAATCTGGACAAAAGGTCAGACCTGGAGATGGGTTAAATGGGGCCACAGATCCTGAGTGAAAAAAGAGTGAAGGTGCATGAGTGTATGCTAGTAAAGTGATCATCCGGAGAGGAGGAATGGGACTTCTCTGTGTTGTTCATTTCTGTGTGAGTGCTGTTTGTGTTTAGGTGGGTGCACACTCTGTCTATCTGTGTGGCCCACCGTGTGCATTCTGTGCCTATGTATCTATTTGGAATGCATGCTAAGCTTTGCTAACAAATGATCCCAATAACAGGAATACCAGAAAACAGACTGTGTAGGAGAAATCTCTTGGGCTTTAAACTCCTCTGGATTTAGCAAGCCTTCATACATACCCCAAAATTCTTCACATAATAGCTATATTGTAATTTCTATTCAAGAATGATGGGAAGGAGGGGGAAGAGGCAGCAGTGCTGAATTGCCAGATGTATAATCTTGTATTGTCACCTTTTAATTATATACCATCTCTCCATTAAGCCACTGAAGATTAGGTACAAACAATCGACTAAATACTTCAGGGGAAGCAGAGAGCTAAGTCTAAAGGTACTGCTAACTAAATAGTCGTAGTTTCCTGCATCAGCTTAAGAAAAGTAGGAATATGATGATGTACAGAGAAGGAAAACAGGGTCCCTAAGAATAAGCATGGAAGTCCATATAGTCGCTTAGGACAAAGGGGTGTGGCTTAGAGTCAATATGGTACTGGAAATGAAACTTGACCTGAAAGTAGCAACAGGTCTGCACAGAGCTCGGAAGCATAAAGGAAAAAAAACTGAAGGATAACAGAGCTGACTGTAGTAGACAATAACAGTGAAAAGAAATCAGGTGATAGTAGATATACAGAGACAGGAAATCAAGAGCAAAGAAGATACCTGTGATATAGTAAGTGAAATAGCCTTCCCCATTGCTCTGGAAGGCTAATAATGTCCCACTGCCTGTGCTGGTCTAAAAGGTTAGTCAGGACTGTTACTGCAATAATCAAAAGTACATTATTTTTGCCATTCTCCACAACAAAATACAGCAATTTGCAGTATATGGTTGGCAATCTCACCTCTTCCAGTAGCATGTTTCTTTGCCAACTACTTGTAAGATGGAAAGCTGAGACCACCTGGCAAAACAGTGGAAGAAGCGAAGCCCACCCCAGCATAACAGCCATAGTCTGTGCAGTCTCTGTCTTTCACTGCTGTTTGCCTTTTGGTGGCTGTTTATACTTGCCCACTCTGAAGTATATTGGCTATATTCAGGGATTTTTTTGTATCTTGCTTCTATGTTGTCCCTCAACCAAAGACCTTTCTAGTCTATTAGTGTGTGTGATATCCCCATTTTATAATTGAAAAAGTAGGAACTGGTTAGATGGAAGATACAGAAGTATCCTGACTCAGTGAAGACCCAGAACAGACCATCCTGACCCTCAATCATCTGTTCTAATGACAGCCTCATATACATGTTAAATGGAACATACTAAAGTCTCTTATCTTTATCACTGTAACAATCTTGAGATTGTTACTGGGTATGTTAAAGGTTCAGATTACATTTCTTATAACGGACTAATGCAATATCATACCCGAAGAACAAGTCACTAAAAAACTGCTGACAAAATATCCTTTACATACCAAAGTATTTCCTTTCACCATAAAACACTGAGCATTACTTTTATACATGAAATCTAACTGAAAGATAAAATTTACATATTCTTCAAATTAATGTTTGCCATTTTAATACTTTTAAACACATGCTGCTTTTCAGAAAGAGGCATTCTTCTCTCTTTTGAGCTCTGTGTATGAAAACAAAAACTGTAGCTTTCAAGAAGGTTGTTTTTTTTCCCAACTAGAGACTATTAAAATGACATGGCAGCAAGATTAAATGCCTCATATTTTGCGCTTCTGGCTTAATAGTGGTTTTTTACAAGAAACAGAGAGGCAGGTCTACAAAGTGAAAGGCCATTCTAAACTTAAAATTCATATTAAGGGCATGAAGATCAGAGTCTACACTGTGTCACATGATTTCTTGATGCAGTATTAGGTTAAACTGCAAACCACTTTGCAAGTTACTCATTGGAATAAACAACAGGAAAAAAATCCAAAGATGGAAAGTTGCTCACCAGGATTTTTCTGCAGAGTATGTTCAAACTTCCACAAGAATGGTATTATTCTGTGTTGGTTTATAACAGCTGAAAATCTCCCAGGCATCACAAAATAACATAAACATAACCAAAGGTCACTGAATCTAATACGATTTTCTAAATTGATATCCTAGAGTAAAAAAGGAAAAGATTTGCTGTCTGAACTTTGTATGTGACAATAGTAACTTATTTTAGGGACACAGTTGACATGAGAAATGTCAAAGATTTTTTGTAACTCAGTTAAAAGGTTTTACCACTTTCAAAGTATTCTTGCTGTTGAGTTTGTAACAGCTGTCCCAGCACACTTTAACATCTCTCCAAAAGGACTGATGCTGGGATTAACTATGCTACTTTTGAAAATCAGTTGTTCTCATAGCGTATGGCCACAGTAAAAGTTATGGGAATTCCAAAATCCAGCCAAAATCACTGGCTAGATAAATCTAATAGAAATACATTTTTAATAAGCCCTTGATAAAAAAAAAAAAAAGGGATTTTTTTACAGTAAGATTTATAAACATTTTATTTCCCTGTCTGGACTTTGCACTGCTTTATAGCTTACTGCTGCTTTTTTTTCTTTTTTTATCTTCTTGCATGAAAGGTATGAGAATAGTAAACCTGGTTATCTTTTTTAATTTAAGCAGGTGGTGCTGATAAAACATATCTTTCTGTTTTCCATTAAGTTAAAAATAACACAAGAGAGGTCAGGTGTGCTGTAACAGACATTTAAGTAACAGGATTAGATGAAAATAGCAGGTACATTTTCTGCTAAAAAAGCATAGGGTAAGAAACTCAAGTTTTCTTCCAACAGCTGTTACCTTGAAACTGACAGAGCAGAAGCAGAACAGGAAGTGAGGCAAAACACATCCTGCCCCTTGTGCTCCACTTGTTTTCTTGATGCATTTAAATGTCATGTTAAAGACTATCACAAAGAACACAGAAAAATAGTGACAGTCTTCAACAGAGGAATCAAGCTGCAGAACTTCTAATTGTTTAAAGGTTGTTTCGCTATTTTTTTTTCATTATTTCCATTTTTTTAACATCATTGTGAAAATTTGATCTCCCAGTTAGAAAAGCATGATGTTGAAAACTTTTGTAAGAAAAATCATTGTACCTATCCACTGCACACTCATCCATTCTACTCTTAGGTTGAATAGCCATTTTCCATTGGCAGCAACTGATGCTCCTGCATTGCTAAAAATTATTATTTCTAAACAAGTTAGCTCATAGAAGTATGATTATTACTGAAACTATGGGATGACGACAGGCACATCTCTCTCTAATACAAACTACTTATGAGACTAGAGATACCAAGTTATGCAGGATAGCATGTAGGAAAAAGCTGTAAGACTGGTTAACATGCAAGAACCAGATAATATCACACAGTCCAAGATTTTTTGAGACAAGTTAATTTTCGGCCTGACAGAGAGAATTATCAGGTCAAAGCATGAGACAATCAGGCATCTGCTTCACAAATATGAAGTACAAAAGAGTTCAGCTGAGAAAAAGAAAAGACAAAATGAAGTGGTTTTGTTTGTTGGTCCACTTGGCTTAAATGCCCTTTTTCCAACAGGGAATATCAACGTTACTTATTGGTATAGTGCAAAGAAGGGAAAACTGGGGTTTAGTTTGCTGAGATCTATTAATGTTACAGCACTCTGTCTGCATTACATCTATATCGGCACTGAAGTTCACAGTAGTTACTGGGCCTCAGTATGTACAGGGCATGCTGGAGGACCTTGGGCCTATGCTGCTAACAGTGCTCTCTTGACATCACCTATCTGTGACTTCATCCTTGGTGACACTGGTGGAGGTACCACTTTGTATGCACCAGAAACATTAATTGAGAAACTCCACATATGGATGCAAGGAATATTACAAAGTGTCCTCTTGTACACTAAAACACCAAGTGTACATGCCACATAAGAAGAATAAGAGTAGGAAAATTCTTGCAAGGAGTTCCTGTTGACTGGTGTATACCCATGCAGCTTCAGTGGTTTGGGTTTTCACAACAGCAGGCAAACGTTTTACCAGCACAACATTTGATAGCTGGTAACTATCAAATGAAACTGAGAAAAAGGATCTGAATAAATGTCAGATAAAACATTAGTCTCATGAGTACTGGTAAACCAGATCAACAGTCTTTGTAACTTGAAGGTATGTTGATTGAAAAAAGCAGAAATGTGTGACTTTCAGAACATGATGTTCATGAAGTATAACAGTCAAATAAATTTAGCTTCATCTTTCCTCACACTGGCTATTAGAGAATAGGCTAGTATTAGAGAATAGGCTAGAAAATGAGCCAGTAGTCCATAATTGCAAGATGTGCCAATTCATTCTTTTCACTTTCAAGGTAGGTTAATATCTCAGTCCTATGCAATATGAGGTCTAACTAGATGCTCAATTTACTGGTTGCTTGAACTCTGACAGTCTTCTACACTATAGAAAAATAGGAAGTAAAACTCACACATAACTGGATTAAATAAAAGAATAATCAGTACAACAGGGTTTCACTAACTTCAAACAATTTAATTTTCTGAATCTGTGGCAAGATTTCTACTGCCTATTGCAAGGTGGTCATTATTGTTGAGATGGATTTTTTCAATACACAAATACTATTGAAAGGAGTTAGGATCCTAAAGGTACAACAAGAGTTTTGTGTTATACCTTAACCGCAAATACTTTTGCAGCTCTAAATGTGTTAAGGGATACATTCTAAGAATGGCTTGGCATTTCAGTTGACACTAATAGGGATAAAAGTGTTTTGAAATATTAAAACTAGACAGTAATTTGCAGCAGACTTTACATCGTACTGCTCATAAAACTGGGTCACATGAAGATAGAGTGAGATTACCTTCTTTCATGGGATTAGTGGTTAGAAATAATTTCAGAATATTCAGCTCTTTGTATAGCCTGTGCATGTACAGGATATGGATCTATAACACCAAACTTTCTTTTACTGGATGCTGAAAAGAACAATTTTTACATTACACTAAATTTTGTTTCAACTTGTGGCCATTTGTCTTCAAAAAAAGACAATATACCAAAAAGTTAGAAAAAACCCAACCGCACAAAAAACCCAAACCCCACGTAAAAACCCCAAACCCTCTTTAATTCTTTAAATTGTTTTTAGGAACAGTCAGTACTAACCCTCTTAGTATTTTCATTATGTTTTTCCTTTCAACAGGCTTCAACAGGCTTATAAACTTCAACAGGCTTATAAATCAGGAACACTTTAAAAAAAGTTTTATTATTAAATAATACAGTCCCCTTACTACAGCTTGAACAAGAGTGTTGACACACCACAAGTGTGACTGACACAGACAACTGAATTCAACTGAAATTTTACCTTTTTATATAATTTTATAGGAAAACCTGACATACTGAAAATGCCAAATTTCTTAGGAAATTAATGGCACCTATTAATTAAATAATTATTATTAAAATTGTTTTTTTAAAGTCAAGCAGGTCCAAAAGATGTTTTAACCCAGCTGATTCAGAGTGATTTTGTTCATAACAGGGGAAGTTTAGATTGGATATAAGGAAGAAATTCTTTCCTGTGAGGGTGGTGAGGCACTGGAATGGGTTGCCCAGGGAGGCTGTGAATGTTCCATCCCTGGTCAAAGCCAGGTTGGACAGAGCCTTCCTTGGGCGACATGGTTTAGTGTGAGCTGTCCCTGCCCATGGCAGGGGGGTTGGAACTAGATGATCTTAAGGTCCTTTCCAACCCTAACTATTCTGTGATTCTGTGATAACTGTCTGTCTGATCATCTGTGAATGAAGCTGAGAATAAGAAAAACCCAGTCAGGTCCTAGGGAATAGAGAGTTGTCTTCAGTACATACAATCCAACTTCCCCAATGCAAATATGCATTCATTTACAAAATCTGCAGGTACTACAAATCTGATTGTATCTTCCTATTGCCAGTTGAGCTTAGCAATTTACTCATAACAGATGGAGTCAAAATTAGCTGTGTCTCAGAACAGGAAACACCTTATATTTCTTTAAGAGACTACTGCTAAAAACCATTACTATGAGATTAGGGCATGAGTTTATGCAAACATATTTGTGCAAACCTTCTCTTGGACTTTATTTTTTTTTGCATAGGAAGCCACCTCCATCCCACGATTTACAGGTGCTTTGCTTCTGGGTACAAAATGTTGTATATAATACTGTGTTACAATTTAGGAAAAGTGGAAAATACAAATAAAACTACTATAATTCAATGGTGACTTGACTTATTAAAGATAACATCATAGTCAAATTAAGAGAGAGGAAATTTTCATTATTTAAATTCATTCCCATTCATTACGATACACTAAGATACTGTGTCTCAAGAAACATGCTGTTTCTTATCTAAAATATACTTCAATGGATGTTGTCAACTTCTTTTAATAATTCCACCTCTAAATAATTCTTAGAAAGTGACAAGACAGTAATTGCAATAACTTCCTTAAAGCATTGATCTAGACTTGAAAAACTAATTATGCTTAGCTGATTTTTCAGTTTATTCTTAATAAACAAAAAGGGCAAAAAACATGCTTTCCTGATTATATTCCAAACTGGCTAAAGATTTTCTGAAACACTAATCTGCTTCATAGAGCTAATTTTACTTCAGTTAGTTATGTTCTCAGAATTGAAAGCTCCCACTGACTTCAGTGTGACAAAGGGGGATGCTTGACCCTGACCATGATCTCAGCAATCTTGATATGAAGCACACATGTAGTTTTATACATAATCTAAAAGTTAAAAAGTCTAAACACTCAGGAAATGCTTCCCCTTCTGTCCAAAAAGTCAGAAAGTAAGTTCCCCAACTCTGTTCCAAAAACAATTAAACCAGGATTAAATATGGTTTATTGTCTACACAGAACAACTCATGCTTGTGTCTAGGTATCCTATATTTTAACTGCTGACCAGTGTTCCTCCACTGTCAGCTTCATCTTTTACCTGAAGATGAAATTTCCAAAAGAAAGCAATATATTTCTACTTAGCAGGGAAAAGAATCACTGGCAACTAGCTATAGCAACATGCAGTCCTTGGGCATAAGCTTAAACATTTTGTTATTATTATTATCTTTATAATGGTAACTTAAAAGACAAAATATTTGAGAATTCTATTACTGAATTTAAACCTGTCCATGCTACTACTTTTTTATTTTCTAAAATTTTTTCTTGTTATGATTTTGTCCAAGTAAAAACTTGAGGCCCCAAGAAACTTTGTAAATCTTACAGCAAATGTAAATGGCAAAGATGCTTTTGCAGCTCCTGTGCTTGAAACTCTTTGCCTTGATATATAATAATTTCCTTTTCTTTTTCCATCTTTTTTCAATTAATAAAAACCCACCCAAACAAACCCTTACAGAAGTTAACTAAGAATTAGGCTACTCTAATTAGGTATACCACTCCCAGGCACAAACCAAGTAAGCCTTAGATAACAAACAGATTGCCTGTCCCTGAGAAGGCTGGGACTGACCAAAGAAGTTAACAGCCTCCATTTAACTACGCTTTTGGCTTCTCATAACAAAAGGCTTAGTCACTGAGAAAGAAGTAGGCAGACAGTGACTGCTACAAACAGGGTAATCCCTTCCAGAAGTCAGTTCCACCCCTTTCTACCTTCTTACCCCTCATTGCTCTCCCTTACATTTTCTCCATGACAGCAGCAAGAGGAGCAACAAGGCATTTCTGAAGCCTGGTTTAGTTCCCTTGTCCCACTTCTTCTCCATATTCATAAGCAGGGCACAATCCTGACCCCTTCTCTGACCTCCCTGAGTGTCAGGTGCTAAAAAGGTGGTGCAGAGAGAGTCAGGGAAGTTAAGCAGTAGGAGAAGGAGTGGTTCTGTGAATCCTGCAGTGTCTTAAGATGAATGCTCTGTTATGTAAGATAGTGATTAGAAAGGAGGAAAATTTGTGAGAGAAAAACAGATGTCTTCAGACTCCCCCCGGTTTCCTCCAAAACCCTTCTGCCTCCAGTTCTCACTTCCCCTACAGAGGGTCAGCATTGCTTACATACCTTATTGCTTACTATTCCTCTATTTAACTTCCAGGCCAATGGCTTCCAGACTTACAGACTAGTACTTATCCATCAGTAACATCTACATTGTGGGGAGAGTTGGGTATCTTAGGTGCATCCTTCACCAGCACACTCTGCTCATCCTAGAATTAGGCCAGATATGCATGATTCTCAGGACCATGAAACACCCCTATTAGGTAGCTATGTTTCAGGGGAAAAAGAAATGAGGATATAGCCTGTTTCTGGCCCTCTCTTTATTGACAGAAAAACCTTTCAGCTCTGAAGAAGAGGCTGGCTGCAGAAGATGGATCATAAGATACTATAGTTGATCTAGGATGCTATGACACCCAGTAATTTTATTATCAAGTACATCTTGAGGTTTAACAGTGAGGTAATGACTCTAGGTATCTACTGGATAATACATCGCTTCAAGTCCAGAGGCAGATGCTGATCTCAGGCTGGAAATCACAAAACCAGTGTCATGCACTTAACAGACATTATGTTCTTCCTCCAGATGGAGATGGCAAGCTGTTTTTTTCTTTTCTCTGTCCCTGTGAAATGGTAGCTACTGGTGGGTCTTTCCTTACTTTGCAACACTTTGGAAGGTTTAACATTTGTCAAGAAACAGGACAGCTGAATTACATGTCTGAGAGTTTCAGAGTGGAAGACCAGTCTGCTTTCCAGTATAGGGCTCTAATCATGAAAGGGTTAAGTTAGCAAGCAGGCAGGTTTTATACCTCCAGCTGCTGATGTCCAGCCTCAGACATGAAGGCCAGGCCTGATAATGCTGTTACAAGTTTGGACAATGGAAGGGGAATCAACTTTCCTATTTTTTTAGAGGAAAAAATGGACATACTCTTAATTACTACACTTTTGACTATTTGCTGTTATGGTTTCTTGAATTGCTTAAGTAGACTTCTCTGAATATTAATTTTCTCTTCTGTCCCTATGGTGCATCTTTGAAAACTAGTGTCCTCATTCGTGAGGCTACAAATAGCTGATAAATGAGCTGGCCTCAAGGCATTGCACATAACATTCTGCATTTAATCCTTTCCTGGGTAAATAGTGAAGGTGAAATGAAGACAAGTTATTCAGGCAAATAAAGAGATCACAGGCAGAAAACAAGCCTTTCTGGCGCTGGACACAGCACGAGCAGTGGGAAGGGACGACATACTCGTGAATGGAGCTAGCGGAGCCACCACCTTAGCACCTTAGCGAGGTGTAGCTGGAACTTAGTGGGGTGGGGCTTCTGCTCACAGGAGCGCTTGGGAAGCTGCGAGGCGGCCAAGCGAAAGGTGGCAGCAGCGAGTCGCTCTTCAGCCAGAGCACGGTGGTGGATCTTGCCGGGTGCCAGCGGGCAGAACTCGATAGCGAGCACGTCCCGTTACCCCACGACCGTTAATAAAGCGCTCCTGTGATGTGCGCGCCGGCCGGTCCCTGACGCGGGAGGATGGCGGCACCGGGGCCTGCGCTCACCCTCGCTTTGTCCCTTCCCGCGGGGGCCGCCGGCCGCCGTTCACACCGAGGGGAAAGCGGCGTCCCTCCTGTCCCGTGCCGCCGAGCTGTGGCCGGCAATTCAGCGGCTGCGGGCACTGCCCTGGCGCTCAGCCGAGTAGACGGGTTTCCCGACCGCTATGCTGACACTCAGGTGGCTGCGAGCTTGAATTTGCGGTAATTACCGCAGGCAGCAACCAAAACCCTGGTGTTTTTCCTCAGTCACCAGAACTCTGTGCGGAGAGTTACGAGGATCGATGGAATGGCAACTTTCAGGTGAGTGCTGTAACTGCGTTCTACGCAAGCTTTTCAGCGAAGGGTTAAGCGTGCATATCTTAAACATGACTGTCACACGCCTTACCCTCCCTGCTCTTGCCGAGACTTCTGAAAACATGGTAGATTTTCAACCTAGGCTTCCCAAGAATGAGGAGGGAGAACCAACCGAGCAGTGGAATCGGCTCTCCCTTTCCTGTTGCTTTTACCGTTTTGCCTGCCAGACCTCAAGTTGCAGTTACCCAGCCCAAGGCAGTGGGTGTAGCAGTCAATGCCAAGCGACTGCTCCCCACCGACGCTCGCCGGCCGGCCGGTCTGCCTCCCCGCCTCCCCGCCTCCCCTTCCCCGGCAAACCACAGCCCGCCGGCCGTGAGGGGAAGGCACCCTTTGGAGGCAAGGGACGCACCCCGCTGCGGTGAGGTCCGGGCACCCGACGCTTCCTCAGTCCCGCCTGTCGCAGGCAGTGGCGGCGCCTCAGCGGGAACGGGGCTTCCCGCCCCCTCCCTCCGCTTAGCGGCGGCTGCTCGGCCGCGGCGGGCGGGTTCCTGCTGGGGAGGGGACAGAGGAGGGAGGAGCGGAGGCAGGCGGAGAAGGAGGGAAGGAGGTAGGGCGGGCGGGAGCGCGGCGGCGGCAGATGCTGCGGCGGCGGCTGTGTCTCCTTCGGCCACATCCCGCGGCCGGTGCGCCCGCCAGGCGCGCTGCGCTACGGCGGCGCCGTGCAGCCTGCCTCAGCCGCCGCCGCCGCGGCCCCGCGCCTCGCCTAGGCGGCGGGGCGGTGGGTGCCGAGCCTGCCTCTCCCCGGCAGCCGGCGGGCAGCTGTCCTGCGGAGGAGCCCTTCGGACCCGGATCGGTGCGCTCGCACGGACACGGGGACACACGGGCGCAGACGCACGCCGGGGGG
>NDXB01017356.1:91321-109251 GCA_002631895.1 Agapornis roseicollis | reverse complement strand
ACAGCCGCACAAAATAGAAAAAGTAACAAATGAAAAAAAAAAAAAAGGTGTTTGCATAATTCTGATTTGCATAATTTACCTTTGCTGATGGATGGTATCAATTTGATGGCTGTGGTTTGGTGTTAAGTGTTTGTTCCTGAAGACACATGTAAAATCAACATGCTACAAAGGATGTGCTGGAGCAGCGTATTTTAAGGGGTTTAAGAAATGCGTTTTTAAGTAGGGCTGTAGATTGGCATGTTAATGGAGCAGATAACGGATTCAGCAGAACTCATGAGTGGCAAATTTTGCACTAAATTTCAGATGCATTTTCTCTTTCATGGTTCAGTGTGATACGATTTTTAGAGCCTGCCACTTGTGCAAATTCTGTCATATCTTTGTTAGTATTTCAAACGTGTATTTTGACAATTCCTAAAAACAGCTGTTTTCAGGAGTATCAGCAAGATAAGGAAAGTACACTATTACAGTACTTTTTACTTAAATAAGGACCTGTGGTTTTGATGCTTATTGATTGGGCTTGTAAGTCATGAAGAGTTTGATATTTCAAGTTACAGCTGAGGTTTGACAAAAATGCCAGTGGGGGCATTCTCTTATGTCAGTAGGAGCTCTCCATCCAAGACAGGTATGCAATTCTCTGCTAGTGCACTGCAGAACATCACCCTTTGTCTAACAGCTCTTCTCTAGCTAGGCTCACTTGGAAAGAGGTCTGAATTGCAGCGTGACACACTAAAACAATTTCTTCTATCCCCTTGGGATGTGCTAACTCAGTGTCATGAATGGGTTGTAAATGCTGGTCACCTGACCAGATTCTTTGGCAGTATGCTGAACAAAATTTAAATTCAGTAAAACTAAAAAGGAAATATGGTGGTGTTTATGTGTAAACTGATAGCCAAGTTAATAGATTTTTGGGTTTTATTATTGTTGTTGTATAGTTGCCAGTTTAGTGTAAAACTAAGAAATGGAGAAACATCTCAGTATCTATGAGAGCAAATATTTAGTAATTGCTTAAGTAGCTCTTGGCATGCTAACTCACAGTGCGTTCTGCTGGCTGTTAATCTGCCTGTTCTACTTTGCAAAATTCAATTATAGTAATAAGCAATAACTTCAGGAGATACAAAGCATGGAAGAATATGTATTATCTTGTCCTTTTGGCCACTGCCTATTTTATTAAAGTTTCTGAGAAAACAACCCAGGCTTCTACTGAAACTTTAAAACTGTACTTCTCAGACCTAGCCAAAAGCTGGTAATTTTTTTTTCAATTAATATGTAAAATGATGATGTTTTCTGTTATATTTTATTATGGTTTATTGCATTAGCCATTATAGTTCTACTGTGTGACAGACCATTATTTTCCACTTGTTTTCATTCACTTTAAGAAGCCACAAATAGGCAGAAACCACTTTGAACTCTAACAACCTAGTCAAGAACATCTGTGAGTCAAAAGGGTTTGTCAGAAAACGTTATCTGGGGGATGATTTTGCGTTTTCCCCCCTTCTACTCATTCCCCTTCTTTATTTTTTCTTGGAAGTTTACAGTTGGTTTCTTCATCTCCCGAAAATCTTCAGAGTACAGGAATTTCCTTTTGGCCAAGAAAATTACATTCAAAAATTGACAGTAAAACTTGAATTTGTTTGCTTAGTATAACATAAGCATTTTCTTTTTTTTTTTTTAAGCCATATGTACATTCTTCTGCCCTAACACAGTAAATTAAGTGACACCATAATATCCCTTTAAGTCTGAATTTTTGAAAGGAGACAAATGAAAATGCAAGTAGCTTAAACAGAGATTCTGATGGGGTTCCTAATTGTTCTAAATTCGCTGGCTGAGACATAACTCTTTCATATTAATTTAGATCAGATTAATTTCTTTTAAATTAGTAAGATGTTTGGGAAATAATGAGAAGTAAGTTTCACAGTGGTTATAGAAACTTGCTGTACCTTCTGGCACTGCTGGAATTGCTAAAGTTTGTAATCTGTGTCCTGTAAAAGGTATGTGCCTTCATTAACAACCAGCAAGCAGTTTGGGAGGGTGACTGACAAGTGTCTCAGGGATGTAATAAAAGGCTTCCGACAATTAATTTCAGGCAATGTATTGTATTTTAATTCCTGCTTTCCAGGAGGGTACTTCTGCCATTGTTGAAGCTGGATATCTGAAAAGCAAGAAAATATGCACTTGATGTTGAAAACAGAACATGTGAATTAAAATTTTTCTCTACAGTATGCCATCAAAATACTGAATCTTGTGAGCGTGTGCATGTCTGGTACAGAACCTGATATACAGGCATGTGTGTGTGTTTTGGTGTGGGTTTGGTTTTTGTCGTTGGTTTTGGGTGGGTTTTGTTTTGTTTTTTTTTTTCCATCATTTTAGATTNTCAAAATACTGAATCTTGTGAGCGTGTGCATGTCTGGTACAGAACCTGATATACAGGCATGTGTGTGTGTTTTGGTGTGGGTTTGGTTTTTGTCGTTGGTTTTGGGTGGGTTTTGTTTTGTTTTTTTTTTCCATCATTTTAGATTAATCCGAGTGGAGAATCTAACTTCTGAAGATGATGTATGTGATTATCTGAATCAAGTCCTGGTATTCTGATATTTTCTGCTAATGTTGTACTTGGCTGAGTAGTAATTGAGTTCTTTGAAATCAGGAATTTGTTGTCCCAGTCAAATTTGCTTGCTTAAAAATAATTGTTGTTCTTGCCAAGAGGTTGGCTATTATTTCACGTGTTTGGCATATGGGAAGGCAAAAGTCTTTTCACACGCAATTTTTGACATGAGAAATGGTATGGCAGTGAATATAGAGATACATATTCAGTGAAAAGCAGAGTGAGAAGGCAGAAGGCTAGGTCAGAGAATGGTTATTGAAGGAAACAGTAGCTTAAAGGTTTTCAACAATGGAAATTGCTCAAGGCTAGACAATGAAAGCCTTTCTGGGCAAACCTTGTTGTTGTCTTGTATGCCAGAATTTTTAGAGAAATTGAATTCTCTAAAGATACCCAGAGGCATTCTTATGCCATCTTTTTTGCACATATATTTCTTTCAACTATAATTCGGTGCAGCTTTTGAACGTGCCTAATCATCTCATTTCTGAATGGTGTGATACATCTGAAAATGACATTCTGGTGCGATTTAGAAGCTAGTCTCACGGAAAGTGAGAGTTGGGCTCCTAAATGGTGTGGATGCTAAATAAAGAGTGGGTAATCTAGTGAATTTGTATAGATCAAAATCTAGGTCAGTCTTTGAGCATTTTGACAAAATTAAACAAAATGACTAGTCATATTGAGCACTTTCTGAATATTTCTAATGGAGTACCTGTGTCCTTGATTGCCACATGGTGGTAACCTGAACCTTGAGTTCGGTGCCTAACCTTGTCTGACCTAGTGTGCTCAGAAGTGAAGTGAATAGAACAAAAGAGCTTTGGGTATTTTAAAAAGTTTGTGCTTTAATGAAAGAGGTTGACAGTAATTGATGAAGCACGTAATTCCTGCTATTCTTACTGAAAATGGTTACGAGAGTAATGTGACTTTATATGTGGATTTCCAATGTAGTACTGACGTATGTCATCTGGCAGTACAGGGGAGTACTTGAAAGTGTGATAGTACATCTCTTCTTTCTGTCAGTAATGTAGAAAGCTTAATGCAGTCTTAAAATTATCATTGTCATTAAAATGACAGAAGACTGTTGGCTTCTGTTTCCTTTGTTTCTGTTGTTGAACCATGTTCATAACATTAATGACCTGCAGAAGAATTTTGAGTAACAGGGTTGGAGGCCATGCTTAGGGATCACCAAGTTAATTCCCAGATGCCTCTCAGCTATGTCTGCATGATTTTGAGAAGGTAAAGTCTGGTTAACCCTGGGAAAACTAGCATTTACATGACACTGTACTCATTAAGTACTGACTGCTACAGATGCTTTTATTTTACTGATGACATACAGTATTCAATGAGTGGATGCATATGAGAGATGCCACACCATTTCCTCCTCTTCTCCTGTATAAATATGGTGGCCTCTTAAAGATGTTATAGGTTCAGAAGTACATGTTTTTTGTTGAAAGAGTTTCTGACAAGCTTGGCAGATTATTGCACTTATTTTCCACTTCTGACATCTGTTGTCTTTACCAAGAACAAGTAAATTATTGCAGAAAGCCTCAAGGGTCTTGAGGGGCTCTGACTTTAATCTCTTCAAAGAAGAATGGACAGGTTGAGTTTAATTAAAAACATGCATGTCTAATCAAAGGGTAAATTTAGAATCATAAGTTTTAAGAACTGGCATTAGAAACAAAGTCATGATAACCAAGAAATCTTTTTCACATAAATGGGAACATTGAACAGAAGCCATACTATATGTGAGAAGCCTAATGCAGTATTCTGTTAAGCAGTTATTTAATACTCCTAGGTAAATAGGGTCTTTTAATGTGTCATTACATGTGAGTGGTTTGGTTTTTTTTTTTTGTTTGTTTTGTTTGTTTTTTGGTATTTTTTGGTTGTTGTTCCCTCCCCCAATAAAAGTGAATTCCAAAGCATATATTTCTAGTCAAATTAAGGAAGTTTGTTAGCTGCTTCTTTATGAGTTTGCTTCCTCTGGGATCTTGTGCATTTAATTCTCAATGCTGACTGTCATAATGAGCACTCAAAGGATGGATAATGCTCCTCATTTCAGAAAGGAATAAACATTTTCTTGTGTTCTGTGTCAGCTTATGTAGCATAGATCTATCCAGCAATTATTTTAGGTAGATGCAGTGCAAAGGTATAGTATAAAACTTAACCTTTACATCTCTTTGCCCTTTTGAGGTTGAGCTTTCGTCAGTTGTCTTAAATGTTCCCTCTCTGTGAATACCTTTTAATTAAAAGTAGCCAAGATTAATCAGCTTTGTAATTCTTACGTTTTCTATCTACAAATCTAGGAGGTACAGTGCATGTGTAGGTCTTGCTGTCTTATTTTTTTTTTTTCTCCTAGTCTGTTTAAAGAGATGTGAATTCTTGGTAGTGAGTAGTAAATACTTCTCCTATTTTGTGTCTCTTGGNTGTGTTGATACGTTTCAACAGCATGTGTAGGTCTTGCTGTCTTCTTCTTTTCTCCTAGTCTGTTTAAAGAGATGTGAATTCTTGGTAGTGAGTAGTAAATACTTCTCCTATTTTGTGTCTCTTGGCATAAAAAGACTTAAACTGAGCAGAAAAGACAGCTGTTTTTTGTGAGGTAAACCCAAGACTTTAACAGAAGTCATAAAATATGATTAATCTTAGAATGGCTGAAACTTTGCATACCCAGATTAAGAATTTAGTTTGATTTCCAAAATAAGATTTATTTTCTTTTTCCCTTTAGTAAGTGCAGTGTTAGTATTTGAGGAATATGCTGTATCTGATACTTAATGCCAGTGAAGTACCACATAAACTTCACCTACTTTTAGGACTTTGGGACATTTTAATTTTTTTGACATCTGGCATCTTTTTCTGATGATCTGAACATGCTATTGTCATTTCACTGGAAGGCCTGCTGGGCAGAGTCACTTCAAAGAATGTGATTTTCCTGTTTGTGTGTGAGATCCCCCTATGCATTCACTCAAGCTAGAACTGGCTGATGAGGGGGAGTGGGGGTTTCCTTTGCAACATTGCTCTGTCCACTGGAGTCCTCAGGCTGATGTTGCTGATGGATCCTTCTGTCTGAGACTCTCTCAGCATGGTCCCCCCTCTAAAAATATCCAGTGAGGAGCTACTTGGCTTTTGATTAGTGGTGATGACAATATTTCAGGTCCCCAAATGACACATTGCTGGTGATCTATTGACAGAACAGACTTGGAGCAATGCTGTTTGTCAAGGAGCCAAAGACTCTGCAATATAAATTGCTTTTGCCCCCTTGATTTTTTTTTTTTAATTTTTTTTTTAAGTGTGGATCTAGTGTTTAAAGCAGAGAAGGAGATCTGAGATACTGTTAATAGAAAACTAAAAAAAGGTTGGGGAAGGGAGGTGGGGACAGAGAGACAAGCAGGAGAGCACAATTGCTGTGTTGTCAATGAATAGGAAAGATGCTGGTTTGGTCTTTTACTATGGGCAGTTGGGACAGTCTTGATTTCTAGAAAATGCTTTTAGAAATATGTTTTTCAGTAGTGCTTCATTTACAAATGTATCTCAGTTCTTGCAGGGTGTCTTGTCCACGTATGTAATCTGAACATGTCTTAAGAAATGCACGCATATATTCTGCTTATATGCTACCTATGAAAATAGCTGCATCTGTGTCAGTTATTAAAGTTCCTCTCTGGCATGTGCGTTACTTGACTTATTAACCTCAAAAGCAATGGAATTTTGTATCCCCCCCCCTCCTCCTTCACATCCCCGCCCCGAAACCCAATTGTATTCTTGTTGGATTTAGTAACAGAAATCCAACCAATTCCATGGCAGGTGTGCTGTGTAAGGTGTGCCTTAGTAAAAATACTATTTACTCTTTATTCAACCATCTTTCACTTGACTCTTCCATGATTCTACAATTTAATGTTTGTCATGACACAGTTGTATGTATGTTTAAGAAAATCGCAGGTATTAAACAGGCAGGATGAGCACTTTCTAGTGGTTTATAATTTCAATACTTTAGAACTTGTAAATTTTGCCACACTGGGTTAAATAATTATTTTCCAGATTTGATCTATATATGAGTTACAGACTGGGGGGGAGAGGGGGTAGTGGAGGAGCAGGAAGAGAAGGAGAAAATCAGAATGCTAGTTTGTTTAGCTAAGTTACCTTACAGATACATCCTTTCTGACCTAGAGGACAGTATAGTTCTGGAAGTATGATGTTTGTTTACCTTATACTGTAGCATGTTTGCAATAAATGGAATCGCCCTCTAGGAAGCTATATAGACCTCTAAAAAAGCTAACTAAGTGTATGCAAATATATATTCTTGTTAGTGAAGCAATTATTTCTCCCCCTTCCACTGTTTTTAAATTTACTTACTCATAACATGGTTAGCATGCCTCTGGCAAAATACAAGGCCTCCTGATTTTTGAAGGGCTTAATATTCTCATTATAACATTTAAGTATCCATGTTTTTCCAAATACTTTTCTCATAAACCTTTATTTAAGTATGGTCTTCCAGTTCCACTTTGGATTTAGTAACTACATAATATTTTTCAGGTGGCCAAAATTTAAGGTTTTTTTTTTTGTCACATGGTTTTATTTAGGAGTGTATAATTTGTAGCACTATGCAATATAGTCATATTTTTGCTTAACAAAAGAGAATGAGTGGTTGGTATGAAAAAGCTGAGTTGACTATGAGGACTGGGACGAGTGGAAAATGAAGCAGTCCTGAAATGTAGACGTATAGCTGTGCTTCAGAAATACACTTTGAATAAAAAATTTGATATTGTGAAATAAATCACAAGTCTCTTTCATAGGAACTCTGTAAGTTGCACATTGAAGGAAATGGAATACAAACCTAAAATAATTTTAGCTATACTCAAACTCCATGGAAGTTACAGAGGACTTACTGCAGTGATGTTGCCTCCTTTAGGTGATCCAGATCATAACATCTCTGCTTGTACCATTCCAACAAGCAAGGCTCTTGATGAATTAATTACACAGGCCATCCAAGGTGATATTCTTTCACTACTTACTGCTGAGGTTGTTTTCCCTTCCAAATGAGAGCAGCCACTGAAAACCCATACCACACTTCTATGTAGACATTTGTACTTTCGTATATATTGCCCCACCTTCATATGCATCCTGAAGTATGTCTGTCTCTCTTACACCCTTAATTTAATAGTACTGTAGTCTTGCTTGTTTCACTGTAAGAAAACAAATGTTTTTGATTGGAAAAAAAACCAAACCAAACCAAAACCAAAAAAACAAACCTTCACCTAACTGGAAGGTGGCTACCATGTTTCCTAGCAGTAAAAAGAGAAATTTACGGAGTTCAAACTTTCTTATTCTTCTTTCATGGAATTGTGGAATGATCTGGGTTGGAAGGGACCTTAAAAGTCACATAGTTCCAAACCCCTGTCATGGGAAAGGACACCTCCCACTAAACCAGGTTTTTCAAAGCCCCATCATTCAAAAACGTACAGAAGAATGGGTATTTCTAAATGTGTTCTCAGTATCCAAAGCTCGCACTTCTATCCTCGTTCTGTGAAAGGGTTAGAGACTTGTGATTTATTTCATAATACCACATTTTTGATAAAAAGTGTATTTCTGAAGCACAGCTATACATCTGCATTTCACAGGAACAGTTGGGGAAAGGAAGGGCAGCACAAAGCTTTTTCTTCTTTGCACATGAATCATTTTAGAGCTGCTTCTAAAAGGTGACTTACCCAGCTGAATGAATTTATAGGACAATGTGCAATGTTTCTGATGTTTTAATCTTCACCTTTTTCATGTATGTATAGAAGAGAAGAATAAAAAGGGACTTGCAATTAAAGTTCTGAGCATTTATATTCCAAAACTTTTGAAGTTTGAAGGTAGATGCAGAGGTTCTAATAATACCTTAATATGACATTCAGATATTAACCCAAACCATCTATAGCAGTATTGTCTCTCTTAATTTTTAATTCCTGTCAGGCAGGCTTCTTCTTTTGTAAAGACTTTTGTTGATCTGCCTTGAAATAGTCATCAGTGGCTTAAATAGAATATTTTAAACATCTGGGATCTTTCCTGCTCTCTGACAGGATGTAGGTACTATCTCTTGTTAATAAGTGTGCATGGGTTATGTATTGCATCCCTGTACAGTTTAGGATACTTCTTCATAGCTTAAATAATTTTACGGTGCAAAAAGGTGGTGGTGGTGGTGTCTGAAGCTGATACCTCTAGATGCAGGCTAGCAGGTAGAATCATCAGGTAACTCCTTCAGTTGTCCTGTTTACAGCTGTCATTTCAAATTTTCTTCTCATTCTACCAATATGAAATCGAACTTCCCAATGTTTGAGTGGAAATGTGTTCACTTCTTATTGATACTGAATTTCAGTATGCTGATTTTGTTGTGAAACTGGGCCTCAGACCTAAGCTACAACAGGACCTTGAAGCTAGTTACGAATATCTCAGGGCTTTCCACCTTGAAATCTGGAGTGAGCTCAACACCTCTGTGTTACTCCGTGGCCTTTTACAAGCAGTAACAAACAGAACCACAGTCAGGATTATGATTCAGCACTCTCTCCCCATGCAAAGCGGTATATAGCCAGCTCCCTCTCAGGGTTTGTTTAGAAAATAGTGTTATGTGGATTCACTAACTGTACTGTATATAAAAGACCATATGCAAGAATGCAGATGGAGTAACAGACTGTAATGTTAATTTATCAATCATCTAAGTAATCATAGTGGTGATTTTATTTTGTATTACATCAGTGTTTTGATGACTGAACTTAGATCATAACCTTGTTGAACCTGTGCTGTCCAAAACATACCCACAGATGGTCCTAGTGCTGAAAAGTTCAGAAACCTAGCTAGCACAACTGCTAACAAGGGAAAACAAGTCTAGAGAGGCTGCAAACAGGTCAGGTATAAGCATGAAAATAGGATCCTGGTTGCTTATGTACTCTGAGTTCCCTAGCACATGTAACCCTTTCCATGTTGCTTAAGCAAATCCTTGTCTCTTGTTGTACTGCTCTCGGTGCACATGTGGCATAAAACTAAATGTTGCTTTTATTCTTGCGATTCCAGGTAATTAACAGCATGTTTTATGAGATGCAAGAGGCTTTTTTCCAAACCAGAAAATGTCATTATTGAGCTTTGGTCCCTTTTTTAAAAACATGAAAGTAAGTTAAAAGGAAGCAATTTGGAGAGGGGAAAAGGGCGCAGGAGTAAGGGGGATGAGGTTCGCTCTCCATGAGAAGTTTAAAGAACAAAACCAAAACTTACTTTTGCAAAAATAATGAAGCTGTACAAAGTATCCGTAAATACTCTGCTGCTGCTCCTTTACTACAGCATTTATACACTCTGAGTTAATATAGAGTGTATAAGAAATAATATTAAGCTTGTTTATGAGCAAGAGCCTGTGCTATTGCTTCATCACGTACTAAGAAAACTGGACAGGCAGCTTCTATTCAAGCTTTGTTGTTGTACCAGCAATAATTTCTTTCCAGTCCTTTCCTTCTTTGTTTCAAGCAAAAAGAAGCAGTCTCAGAGCAGGAAGATGAGGGACAAATATTTGCATTTACTATATCCATAGGTTGTTTTCTTCAAATAGGGGTTAAATTGATGTTGAAGTAATTAAAGATTCTTTCAGGAAAATAGTAAGCATAGCTAAGCCCTAGACTATTTGGACAATTTTCTCTCACAAAACATGAAATACTACTCTAATTTTTGTTTGTCTTAAAACTCCGAGCATTTCAGATGATTTCTCAAAAGTGGTGTGTTCTGATGTGATTTCTTTTTTTTTTTTTGACATTCATTTTGTAAGNTGCACACACTGCAGATTTTGTCACGTTGCAGTGTGCATGTTCTGGCTTGTATTGGCTTCAGAAAAGAAAACCAGAAGGCATGTTTTGTGTCACAACTTAGTTTTTTTTTATTTGATTTTTTTTTTTTTTTTTGACATTCATTTTGTAAGGATAAACAAACAATCAAACAAATGGAGCAGAAAAGAAACAAAAGGAAACTAAATGGGAAGGGGCCAAGGTGGCTGAGCACCCTAGGCTTTGACTCAGTGGATCGTAAGGTAACAGTAGACTTTTCTTTGTGCTTTATTAGTGTTGTAGTTTGAACCCAGCCAGGCAGCACGTTCACCCACTCAACCCCTCCTTCCTGCCCCCCCCCCCCTTTCCTCCTCACTCCCAGAGGAGTGGGAGGAAAATGGGCCGAAGAACTCCCACTGGTCAGATAACAACAGTCCAGTAACCAAGGTACAACACAAATCACTATCGCTATCACCAACAATAATAACAATGACAAAGAAAACAAGGGAAGAAGGTACGATACCACCCGCCGAAAACGAGCCCGACCGGGAAGTTCCCCCTCCTTCCGGGTCACTCCCAGTTACCTCCTGGGCATGACGTGCTATGGTATGGAATACCTCTTTGGTCAATTTGGGTTCTGTCCCTCCTTTCTCCCGGCCCCCCTTCTCCCCGGCAGAGCATGAGGCTCACAAAGTCCTTGGTGGGGGCAAACATCTCTCAGCAACAACCAAAAACATCGGCCTTATCAGCCTTGTTCCCAGGCTAAGTCAAAACACCAGCTACTAAAGAGAAGAAAAACTGACTGCAACTGCTGAACCCAGGACAATTAGGTAGAAGTTGCCTTTATCACTTCATGTGTTTGAAATGAAGTAAATTATCTCAAGAAATATGGGTAATGACTTAGGTGGCAAGAATGTATAATGATATTTTTGGGCATATTACAGATTGTGTTTATTATTCCAGAGTAATTTGCAGATAACAATGTAATACACAATCAAAAATACATTTAATGCAATATCACTTTGAAAAATAAAAGTTGTTAAACTTAAATTCCATGAAACATTAATTATAGCTTTTGTGCAGCTGCTATTTCAGTTAAAATAATAATTAAAAAAAAAGGATCACTAAGCAGGATTAATTTACTTTGTTTGAGGAAGCAACTTTGCACAGCTCCATTTATGTCTTATCAGCCTTGATAATATGGTCTATTGAAATGTATAGTGAATTTTTGAACCTCTGCCCTCTTAGTTATTTTAAATATTACTATCTTAAATGCATGTAGATAAGGTGAACAGTCCTTGTGGTTTTATACATTTACATTTTAGAAGCTTCTCAGATCATGTCTTTATTTTTCTTACCCATTGTTCTCTAGGTTGTCAGATTATAATCAGCAAGACTTGTGGAGTTAGCAAACCACTTGCCTCAGAAGGGTAAATACAATATGAATGACAGTGGTGTTTCCTACAGATATAATCTTAGGAGAAAATTCAGTTTAAAAACCATGGTTTCTAGAAGATAAGTTTGTTTGCTGCTATGTGTGGGTGCAGCAGATGACATGATCTCCTTTACTCGTAATAGGTTTTCTTTTTGTTTTTTCCTCAGGGAATGGTCAGACTTAGAACCTTTTTCTTCTTTTCCTTTTTTTTTTTTTTTTTTTCCTTCTTCCGATGGACTGTTCCACAGCTGAGCTCCCTTCCCTGACATCACTGCCTCCTGCTCTCATGAGCTTTGCTCTAGGCTTCATTACCTGTGTTTTCTCTTTTTTTTTCTTTTTTTTTTTTTTTTTTTCCTTCTTCCGATGGACTGTTCCACAGCTGAGCACCCTTCCCTGACATCACTGCCTCCTCCTCTCATGAGCTTTGCTCTAGGCTTCATTACCTGTGTTTTCAACTAGTAGCTGACTTGTTTTGGGTACTGTTTTCTCCCAAGTTCGGGCAGAGGCGGTTGTTACTGAAAGGGAGCCTGAACTTAATCATCATGACTAGTAAGATGAAATTCTGTGGCATCTCATTATTGATCTGTGATTATCTGTCTTAGGATGGTTACAGTAGGGCTTTCCCTTTTATCCTTGTGTGCACTCTGGTAGAGATGAAAGAATCTCTCTGATCAAATGCTAATAAACAGCTGACATGGGCTTCAGAATTAGCCTGTAGGCAACAGTATATTTGCTCATAGAAGTGTGGAGGAGTTAGTACAGATCCACTTTATCATGGCATCTGCCCATCACTTACATTAAAAATTCTACTTTTGTACTAGTTGTAGGAGATTTAAAGTATCTAATAATTATCTTTAAAAGGTCATGGCGATCAGGGGAGGTTCCTGAGGACTGGAGGAAAGTGGACATCATTCCTGCCGTCAAGAAGGATAATCTGGGGAACTACAGGCCAGTCTCACCTCAGTCCCTGGGAAGGTGATGGAGTAAATCCTCCTGGAAATAATTCCCAAACATATGAAGGACAGGAAGGTGACTGGGAGTAGTCAGCATCGATTTATGAAGAATACATGCTTTACCAGCCTCATAGCCTTCTACAGTGAGCGGAAAGAAGAATGAACTTCTACTATGGTGGATGAAGGGAGAGCAGCGAGTGCAACTTACTATGACTTTATGGGAGACTTTTGACATTCTCCCATAATATACCTATAGACAAGGTCTTGACGTATGGATTGGATAAATGGACAGTGACGTGGACTGAAGCATGGGTTCAAAGGGTTGTCGTCAGCAACATGAAATCCAGCTGGAGACCAGGCACAAACAGTGTACCCCAGGGCTTGATATTGCATCCTGTATTGTTTAAATTCTTTGTTTGTGATCTGGGTGATGGGACAGAGTCACACTCAGCAACTTTGCAGATGATGCAAAACTTGGATTGGCTGATATGCCAGAGGATTATGCTTCCGTTCAAAGACATGTTAACAGGTTGGAGAAAAGTGCTGGCAGGCACCTTTGTAAAGTCCATGAAGGAAGAATGCCATGTTCTGCGCCTGGTTTGGAATAATCTCATGCACCAATACATGTTGGGGCCAATAGGCCAGAAAGCAGCTTTGCAGAGAAGGATCTGCGGTTCCTGATTGACAAGATGAAAGTGAGCCAGCAGTATGCTCTTATGTCAGAGAAAACCCAACAGCTTCCTGGGTGGTGTTGGGCAAAGCATCACCATGAGGTGGGAGAGAAATGATTCTTCCCTTCTACATAGCACTGATGAGGCTGCATCTGGACAGCTCTGCACAGTTCTGCACTTCTAGATAATTCACAACTGGTCTTTGACTTCTGCTTTGGCATCTGTCATCTCAAAGAAATCAAGATATTAGCGGGGTGTTATATCAGTTTAACTGTTACTTCACATTGAATGAGGAGCAAGGCTTTAAACTGGGAATGGAAGCTTTGGGACTGGGGAAGTCTTGTGTATGGGCCCCAGTGTGTTTCCACTGATACTTGCTTTCTGACATAATAGGCAACTGGTTTCTCTGCGGTCTTCAGGTTGAACACTTGATACTGATCATTCCAAGGATGTCAGTTGCATTGGTTAGTGTGGCTTGTCCAGTGTGTGGGAGAAGTTTCTTGGTAGGCAGATGACAAGTGAATGTTCTGATACTGCCTGAAAACTTAGATATAACAGGATGTAAAGGAGCTCAAACCTTTGCATGGTTTCTGGTATGGTCCGTATGCCTGCACCAAGGGTGTCTGTGTAGCACTGTTCAGCCTTGTCTGAGACTCTTCTACATTCAAGAGTCTAGTCTCCTGAAATATGAAAATCACAGTAGCTAGATCCCTGAGGAGCCATCATCAGGATATTTCAAGAGTCTCATTATGGTTTTCTCTGAAGCAGATGCTCTAGGATTTTGATAGCAGTTGGTCTTCAATTCACCATTTGCTGATGCAGCAGTTTACTTGGAATAAAGTGATGTCTATGTCTCAAATTACTCTGATACTGGAACTGAAGAAGTATATGTAGCATGCTTGCTTTTTTCCGTTGTTCCTGGGATACCGTGGACACCCTGATCTGCATTTTTTTTTTTATTTGCTTTCTGAACAAAACAAAGGGGAGATGTTTGCAGCAGAAGACCAGTTTCCGAGTTGGAAAGCTGTGGATTAGTGCCTTTACAGTTTTAAACTATCCTAAAAATCAATCATTCACAATTGGAATTTACATTTCTATGATATCATTGATGATGGAAAATGCCTGTTTAATATTCAGATTGTAGCATGTTTTTTGATTTATTTTTTGTTCTCCTTTCATTGTTTTGAAGAAGTTGCATAAATCTACAAAACTGCTTGAAGGACCCTCTGCTTTCAGTCTTGGGGGGTGATGATAGTAGAAAATTAATGCTTAGTGTTTGAGAATTAATATCTATTTGACTTGGATCTGGAAAGCATGGCTTACTGAGATCCGAACAGGTAGCTTCTTTATATAGTATAGGAAGTTGCATCTTAACACCAACTCGATCAAAAAGTCAGAAAGCTTTTTTATCATAAAAAGCCCATTTCCCTTTATATTTTGCATGGACACAGTTTGGTGGGAAGGGAGAAATGGCTGGGTAAATTATGGCGAATTGGATGATTAATACCGCTTTATTCAGAGCTCATGAATGCAATTTTAATGCAGTTTACATAAAAAAATAAAAGTTTGGAATATTGTTTTACTGTGCTGCACAGTTGGGTGATCTGTTATTTTGCTAGCTGTCTTTGGGTTTGGTTTATTTTTCTCAACTAAGTGAAATATTAGATTTTGTAAAGCTCCGGAGTCATGTACTGGAAACTAGGTTCTGCCTGTCTTTTAACAGGGAAGTTTGTGTTCTTAAGTGCCCAGAAGTCCTGAGGTTAAGTGAATGAGATGAGCCATCTGATCACACAGAATGGGACCAGAACTGATCCTCTAATGTACTGGTTTTGCATTCTCTCATAAGCCTTTTTGTACCAGTCTGCACAGGCTACAGGCTTGGTTCTGGATCATAAGCTCTCCCCAGTTTTGTAATAATTACAGTAATTTATCTTCTGAGTTGTTTCTCTGTGGGAGCAAAACCTCTAGAGGGTGCCAAAAACTGGTTTTGGTTCACAAAAACTCTTAGGTCCTGTACTGGTAATGTCAGAAGTGCAGGTCAGAGTTCAGTTCCTGAAGGATGTTCCTGCTCTCAGTAATACAGGTGCCTTAAAAATGCCTGCTTTTTCAGTTATGGTTCTAAAGTCTTTCTACTCTGTGGTGATGGTATTTATTTTTATTTATTTATTTAATAGTAGACACTAACTATATGATTGACAGTACTGGTTTTATATATATGTATTTTTTAAACATACTTAATATTTATTCATTATTTCTCCAGAAAGGAGGAATAATACATGATGATTTAAATGTCACACAGATCTTACACTAATAGAAATACTTTTTCTTTGACCAAGGCTTCTTATAAGAGCAGTGTTTAGATGTCTGCAAATTACACATTTTCCCATTCCTTTGTAACTCTCAGTTTTGCCCAACATTCTGCCCTTCACTGTTGCCAGGTTTTCAAAAGCCCTGGCTGCTTTAGGCATACACAGATTTGAAATAAACATCCCAAAACTCAGGGGGGAGGAGAAGAGACTGGAGGTATTCAATAGGGAAGATGAGGAGACAGGTACAGAGTAGAAATTCCAGGAAGAGGTTCTCTGAAAAGTTACTCCTAATTGACTTCTTGACATGTGATCACACTTAAAGAAAAACTAGACCACATATTTTTTAAGCAGCACTGTTTAATAGCAGTTAAACATGTGCAACATGCCAAAGCATTGCCAGTTGGACTGTATATCAAGCAGTGTCACTGCCAATCAGCTGCAGTTGGTGGTGAAGAGGACACTATCAGAAGCGGTTACTAGTTCCTGCTGCACCTTGTCAGAGACCAAAGTTTACTTTTTTTGTCTCCATATAGGTGTGCCAAAAATACTTGGATATATTAATGCATTTTCATTTGAAATATTCCTAGGAATTCCTTTTAAATATATTCAGGTATTTTGGGGAGAATTTTCTTCAGGGGTTTATAGATATTTGGAAACTTCTGCTATAAAATGGCATTAGGGAGTTTTGTGTGTGACCTAGGATTGCTTCTCCCACTCCCCAAGGTATGGGAAATCTTTGTCAACATATGGGAAATTCTGGTCAACATAATCAAACCCTGTTCATATTTATTCTAAAAATTCTGTTGATACCAGTGGGACTATTTACATGAGTGAAAACAGTGAGATTTGTCCTAAGTTATATAGTGTCCTATAGCATTTGGTAGTTTATATGTATTGACAGAGCATTATTTATAGTGGTTCAAGATTGTTACTTATTTACAGAAATTGTACTGAATATAAATTAATTACATGGCCTGACAAAGGAGCATCTTCATAACACTGCAAAATTAAGAGCCTGAGAAAAACCCCAGACAGATAACTTCTCTTAAAAATGGTCAGCATGTATTCTTAATTGGAGATGCTCATTTTAGTGTCCTGGGGAAACATGGAGAAAATGGTGAGAGAAGACTAGCTATAGAGGAAGGATTGTCCCAGTAAAATACAGAATTGTTATAATGGCAAGACTAGTGGATGCAACTAAACGTAATCAATTGGTTTTACCAAAAGTTAAGATAGTTGTGTTTATGAGCATAGTCACAAGAGTGCAGAGAAAATCCAGTGTCACTTCTAGGTAAGAGCAAAACTTGAGGATTAAGGAAAAGGAGATGGGGGGAGGGTAAATATGTCCCAAATAAAAGCATATGGTATGCTTTAGCTTAAATATCAGTTGAATGATCTCAAAAAGAAAAAGGCTTAAGGATCCTTACCCTTCTGTGCAATCAGCTGAGATATTACAGGTGTGTTGAGAAGGGTCTTACTGAAGTGAATCATGATCTAGAAAACACACCTGCAGAACATGATAAAGAAGCTTAAGCTATCTTCTTTTGCCAGCTGCAGGAAGTAAATTGATTGCAGTCTGCTAGTACCTTAAGGAAGTGATTTCTGTTGGAGGGCTTTTTAATTTTGTAGCAAATAAAACAAGGAGAGATGGTAGCTAATATTAAACAAATGGATTGTAGAAATTAGTTTAGACTCTTCATACTGGTTGCAGTTAACCACAGAAATGAAACTACCAAATGACAGTCTTAATACGTTTATTGAATGCATAATGTATTTCCAACACGTAAATAGGAAGCTTGGTAAACAATTCTATCGGCTATCATATCAAATTACAGTATTTTCTGGCCTTACTAATGAATTCATTACTGAACTAATGCATTTCAAAAGTTATCATTTAAATTTTCTCAGTCGCTAACTGGTGTTTAGTATATTCTGCCCTCCCTTTTAAAAAAGAAATTTGAAGCTCGTTTATTTATGTTTACGTTATCAATGGTAGTACCACTGGTTACATTACTAATGCTATTACTTATGTACTACCACTGGGTCTGGGATAATTCCAAGAAAATTGTATATTTATAGGTACAGTAAACACTGGTTTCATTTTTTTTCTTTCCATTTCATGGTACTGGAATGTAAGAATCATAGAATAGTTAGGGTTGGAAAGGACCTTAAAATCATCTAGTTCCAACCCCCCCCC